>JAIXMQ010000215.1:0-11475 GCA_025716855.1 Pilaira anomala
ACTTATTAACATCAAATTTATTTAGAGTGAAGTTGTGACCACTCGCTCTAATCACTTCAACGATTTTATTGCTGGGTTAATTCGCCATTTGCAAAATTCAGGAGTTAATGGCAATTGGTATATCATTTATGACAACGCTCCCATACATGGTACTATAGCCGAAACAATGATCAGAGAAGCTGGATTCTTTTCACTCCGTTTGCCAGCATGGTCCCCATTCCTCAATCCTATTGAGGAATCATTTAGTAAGTTGAAGAGTGGGGTCAAGAGAGACCGCTTGACGGATCATGACAACCTTTTGTCAAGAATCTCTGTTTCTGGTGATGCAATCACCCGCGAGGATTATGTTGGTTGGATTAGACATAGTATGACTGTTTTTCACGTTGTTTAAATAGAGAGCAAAACTTGTAATTCATTTTTTTCATATTTTAATAAACTTTACGTCAGATTTACACGCGCAAATATTCTTTTGATATTGAGTTAAAAAAAATCTCAGTTGGGCAAAATAAAAAAATACATTGGGAGACATTAGAATCGGAGAAGTGCAAAATCATAGATTTAATAAGCGAAATAAAAATATGGGGCTAGCGAAATAAAAAATGGAGTTGGGTGAATTAGAATTAGGTTTGTGCGAAGTCTTAGTTAAAATCCAGTATATTATTTTCATAGTAGCGGTGTCAAAATCATGCATTAAGGCTATTCTCAAGTAGAATTTTTGCCCTGGCCTGGGCTGAGCTGTAATGCGCCATTTAAACTGTTGCCGTGTGACAGAAAAAAAAATTTAAAATACTAAACTGAGGGAGCAAACTTTATCTTGTACCTTTTTCCTTTTTTAAAAATAAAATTAATATTACTATGAATTCTAAATTAATCAAATCTCAAAAAGAGAAAATGTTTCATATTGTTAAATGTATGCCGCTTCTACTTAAGCAATTGGAAGACGATGAAAACGCAGGAGTCCTTAATGCATTGAAGATTGTTTTTGAGGAATATCGTCAATTATTGTTAGATACGATCAACATTGTTCCTAGAGTAATGTTTACCGAGTTTGAAGAAGACGTCTTCCAGTCAAGTCCAATTCACTTTAGACTTGTTAAAAATAAGGGGTATTGGACATATATCCATGATAACTTAAAAGATGATAACAAGACACAAAGTTACATGACCCATTACAGAATGAAAAAGGCAACATTCAATAGCCTTGTACAATTATTAGATGAGCATCCAGCATTCATGTTGGAATCAAACAACAGCACACCAACATACGTGCAAGTAGCAGTTGTTATCTGGAGATTTGCCAATTGTCATTTTGGATATAGAATGATGGAAGCAACATTGGGATTCAGCCAAGGATCTTTGTTCAACTTCACTGAAAGATTCCTGGAGGCAGTAAATGACAAACTAGGTCATTTAGTTTCTTGGCCTTCTACCGAATATGAGTTTAGGGATGTAAAGAGTAAATTTGAATATCCCTACCCCGATGACAGAGCTATCAGAAGACTCCCAAATGTTATCGGCGCTGTTGATGGCAAATTGGTCGTTATTCATAGACCAAAAGACACCTTCGAGAGTAATAGGGATCGTAAGTCAAATCTGTCATAAACCCGACTGCTGTCGTTACTTCTGATTGTAAGTTCAGTTATGTGTATGCTGGTGAGAGTGGGAGATGTCATGACGCTCATGTATTCAACGTGTGTGACCTTTCAAAAATGCTACAGGATCCCCAGAGATACTTTTTTGAAGATGCCTAATTGCTAAGATATTCAGCCTACCCACTGAATTACCATTTGATAACGCCCTTTTCTCAATTGCAATCAAAAGTTGACCCGGAAAAGGCTATTTTCAATGCAAAATTCAGTGCAATGCAACAGGTTGTAGAAAGAGCATTTGGAATTCTTGTAAAGAGATGGAGGTTTCTTTGGAAATACGTTTTTATCTTGGATCAATTAAGGTTAATCAAGATCATTAATGTCAGTTGTATCTTGCATAACTTTTGCATTAATGCTAAGGATACAATTGAAATATCGGATGAAGAAATTGTGATTTAGCTCTTCAACAAACAACCTCTGATCGCACAGCTTTCATGACAGCTAACCCATTAGACAGATCTTCTGGAGCTCTTCGAAGAGACATGTTGAAAAACTATGTAAATACCGTCTTAAACTAGTTGTTTTAATAAAAAAAAATCATATACTTATTTAAAAAAAAAATTATTGTAAGCCCTTTCTCATAATGTCAAGAAACTCTTTATAAAATTCCTTCTTCTCATCAGAATCCACAAGCTGAACAACAAGAGGCTTGCTCATGACTTCCTTAAGCTTGCTTGTCAGGTTCTCCGTGATCTGCTTCATTCATCTCTTGACTTCAAGCGAGCCACCTCCCTCTCATCTTGAACCGATGTTCTTGATTTCTTTTGCTTTCTCTCTTTTGAGGAGAAAGCGGAAGGGGTAGAGGCAGAGGTAGAAGAACCCTCATCGCCAGACAAGTCAAGATCTTCATCATTATCTCGAATAGTATAGCATCTTTTGAGAGAGCTATACACCGCCTTTGGGTGGAACTGAGGATCCTCATGAAGAAACTCATGCATCTTCATAAGGTATCCACTAATTGGACCACCACCGGAACCAGTCGATTTGATGCTATCTTTTTTAGCTTGATACTGGCCCCTCATAGCAAGCCATTTATCAGTCAAGGCCTTTTCGGTTCTGACTATACCTTCGTTATTGGGAATAGCCTCTTGACGCTCCTTATACTTGGCAGTTAACTCGGTCCAATGTGCCTTGTTGATCTGCATTCTGTGTGGAGAGAGAACATTTCCACGGGTATTGACTATCAAGTAATAGCCCTCATACAATTCTGCAATATGCATCATATCGTCCTTCGTGTAATGCTTACTGTGAAGTTT
The DNA here is from genome assembly GCA_025716855.1 of Pilaira anomala. Lineage (NCBI taxonomy): Eukaryota > Fungi > Mucoromycota > Mucoromycetes > Mucorales > Mucoraceae > Pilaira > Pilaira anomala. Next base: position 2,906 of record JAIXMQ010000215.1, read on the forward strand.
CTTTGTTTGAGATTCTTCATTTTGAGTTACTTGGATTAATTGTTGTTCCATTGTAAAAATAATTTTATTTAAAAAAGATAAAAGGAGATGTAAAAAAAAATAAAAAATATCAAATAAAATAAAAAAATGTCAATTGAAAATTTTTTCGTCAAATTAGAAAACGGGTTCGTGTTACCTGAGTAGAGTCCAGGGAAGAAAAAGTTCACTGGATTCTTCCCTGGGTTTTTGTCCCAAAATTACTCTGTAATGCAACTCCGCGTTTTTAACTCAGCCCAGGCCAGGGCAAAAATCATACTTGAGAATAGCCTAAGTATGTGTGTGTGTAAAACAATGATGATTTAACCTTTTTTACCACTAATTTCCGTATCAACCTCAATTTTTACCAATGGTTAAATCACCTATTTCTGTATCAACATCATCATCAAGGAGACCCAACTGTTCAACATCATTTGCTTTACTAAATTCTTTGGTAAACGTGTTGCTTTTCAGAATATAATCTTCAATTGTTTTTTCAATTGTTCTCTTTGGAATATTTGCTACTATCTCTTTGGAACCTGGTTTACCGTTTTCGAATTCACAACCTACAAAAAAAAATTAGAATATGTTTTTTTTTATGTTTATAAAAACCAGCTTCAACTTACATAATTTTAATGTAACTTTGTTATTTCTTCGTAAAGACTGTCAGGAGGACATTTACCTGTTACAACTTGATCCTTTTCAAATGTTTGATACGCCTCTCTCATAAGATAATACTTGCATATCTCCTGTCCCATATGATTGTCGTCTTTAAAAGAAAAATATTTTTTCAAATTATCATCTTTATCTAAGACATACACCAGTAAGTTCTCCGCTTGAATTCTGGTAGTTGATCCAGCTCTTTTGCCCCCAGAATCGATAAATGCCTTAATCGTTAAAGGACATGCTTTCATTTTTAGAATAAATTATTTTTTTACACGAAAAAAAAAAGATGTGGAAATTACCTGTTACAACTACTTCGCGGATAGCACCTTTAAGTTTCAAATAACGAAACAACATTCGATAATCATTTATGTATACGTCCACTGTTTTTCCACCACTCACAAGTTTCAATTTACCGGAAACGTCTTTGATCATAGCAACATTTAGACGACAAGACACCTTAATTAAACCACGAACAGTACCCAACATATGAGGAGGAGAGGAACTCAATAGATCTTTCAATGTTTCTTTGGAAATACTCATTTTGAAATTAAATTTTTTGAAAAAAATAATAAAGACAATAGGGAAAAAGAAACAAAAAGGGTTTTTATACCTTTTTTTTAATTTCTTTTTTTTTTAAAAAAGCGCTTTCCTTTTTTTTAAAAACGAACGCGATTTTTTTTTTAAGAGCGCGCTTTATTTTCACTTTTTTTTTTTAGAACGCAATTTTTTTTAAAAAGCGCTTTTTTTTTAAAATGAGCGCCTTTTTTTTTTTAAGAACGCTTTTTTTTTTTATGAGCGCGCTTTTTTTTTTAAGAGCGCGCTTTTTTTTTTTAAGAGCGCCCTTTTTTTTTCATGAGTGGGCTTTTTTTTTAAGAGAGCGCTTTTTTTTTAGCCGGGAAATTTTTTTTCTAAAAAATAAACATGACAAGGACATACATAGCTTAGACATTTTTATTTAAAAAAGTAAACAGCTGATAGTAGATCCTAAATTTAAATAGAAGTCAATTTACACACATTATTGTTTTTAGTTAAAAAGAGACTTACTTCCACTTGTCTTCAAATTTTATTTGAGCTCCTTTTGTGCTTCCATGAGGGACACAGATCACGACCATGTCTTCTACTTTTCTGTCTTGAATACCAAATTCAACCTCGTTATTTGTACGAGGAACATACAACTAGAATTTACAACATTTTTTTCCCACGAAACAGACAACACGCGGTTTGTACTCCTCTACAACTTGTTCTAAAGGACCTGAGTCAAGATAATGACAACCCTTCAAAAGCATTATTTGATACCCCAAAAAACTCCCATATAAGGAATTTTTTCGAAGTTTAAAAGTTTTTCGGAGTTTAAGTTTCCGGAGTTTGAATTTTTAGTCCGGACCGGAATTTTCGTCGTCGGAGCTTAAAATAGGAATGCGCTGGTTGCAGGTAGATTAAATTGTTGGCTAAAAGTACAATGAGGCACGAAAAGTTTTACATGTTAAAACTCCGGATTTGAAGGGTTTCATGCAACATGTTGATGTTTAAACCTTTGTAGCTCTATATTCTTCTTTATAATTTTTATTTTTATTTAATAAATGCCTCGCTTAACAACTGAAAAGAAAGCTATGATTGTTGAACGCGCTAGAGGAAACGTGACACAGGAGGAAGTCGCAAACGATTTCGGTGTTGATCCTTCTACTGTCAGTAGACTTATCAAAGGATTTGAGGAAAGAGGAACAGTAGAAAGTAAGAAGAGTTCCGGAAGACCTAAGAGCTTGACAGATAGTGACAGACGCTTCTTAAGAAGACATGTGAAAAGAAACAGAAGCGCAACTCAAGACTCTATTATTAAGGAAATGCCTTTTAAAATGAGCAAATGGTTACTTCGACATGAGCTTAAGGCAATGAACATTGGAAAAAGAATGAGAACAAAAAAGCCATATCTTGAGAATAGGCATATTAAAGAGAGATTGAAGTTTGCTAAAGAGCACAAAAACTGGACTTTGGAGCAGTGGAGGGACATTATTTGGACTGATGAATCAAGCATCGAAATCGGTCGCGATATTGATCTGAAGAAAGTATGGAGGGAGCCTAAGGAGAAGTTTTTGAAGGAGTGTTTGATGCCTTCTTTTATGAGTGGAAGAACCAAAATAATGGTTTGGGGCGCCATTCGTGGTAGTGAGAAGTCTCGTTTGGTAGTTCTACCTAAAGGAAGGATCAGAAGCAGAGAATATGTTGACTTTGTATGCAAACCTGTCTTACTAGGTTTTTACAATAGTAAACCAGGTGCCATACTTATGGAAGATAACGCTCCTATTCATACCAGTCGTGAGACAAATAAGTGGAGAGATGAAGCTGCTGTAAAGAAAATGAAATGGCCAGCAAGATCTCCGGATTTGAATCCAATTGAAAACATGTGGAATATACTGAAAAGGAAGTTTCATAGAGAATGGTACAATCATAGGTCTCATCGTTCGACACAAGTAATGATTGAGTATGCCTGGAGAAGTATATCTGTTGAATACGTCAATAAACTCATTGATAGTATGCCATCCCGCATGCAACAAGTGATTGATGCAAAGGGAGGCCCTATTAAATATTGATGTAAAATAACCAAAATAATTTTTTTTAATTTTTTTCTTTTGGTGCGTTGACTATAAAATATGTCTATTTAATTATTTATGCAATGATAAGCTAAGTAGCTATGACTGTAAAGTATGAAAAGACTTCGAAAGTTTTTTTTTTGATCTAGACAAGCATATCGGAGTTTTAACATGTAAAACTTTTCGTGCCTCATTGTATATCTGTGCCCGGCCAAATATACGTAATCCCAAAAGGGAAATGTCGGAGTTTGAAATCCAAAATGGATATTCCACAGAAGCGCCGATTCAAAACCGATGTTTCAAAACCCGAAACTTTCTAAAAAGGTAATTTTCAAAAATCCTCGAAATTACCTTTTTAGAATGTCGGAGTCCAAATCCTGGTTTATTTTCTCGGAGTTTAAACCTGGGTTTGAACTTTCAGAGTTTTAATCGGGGTTTGTAATCAGCTTGGTGTTAGGCTTCACGAGATATGAGATTTTTAGCATGCAGGAAAGAAACTTATAAGTCATACCAAATTTTATACATACATTTCGTAATTATTTAAAAGTATTAATGATATTTAAATTAGATTTATTACTGTTAAATCTTTTATTTCTATTTTAATCTTGATTGTCACCAGAACTGTCAGTATCATACTCAGAATCAGATATCTCACTCGTATCGTTATCAGTTGAATCCGAGTCGGTTAAATCTTCTGTTCTTGAGTTTTCAACATCACCTTATTGAAGAAGATCCTCCGGAAACTTGGGGGGGGGGGGGTTTATAACAGTATTAGAGTAACTGACTTCTCTTAAAGTTTTTATCAAACCACCCCATATATCCTGGCAATGCTTAAGACGCCACAAAAACTCTACAAGATGCCAAGGCATGCTTCTCTTGGTTCTATTTCTTGCTGAAATATTGAGCTTAACACCGTTCCAAGTGCCTAATTTAAAAACGATAAAGCTTTAGTACAATGTAATTAAAGATGGGTTTACTTATTAATTACCTTCAATAGTATTAGTATGTATACCATCAATACTAAAACCAATAGAATGGTTAACAGTTCTATGCTCAAATTGCAAATCAAGTTCATCTAATCCATTATAAGCAGCCCAGCAATCGGTATGAATGATTGAACCTGACTTTACAAATCTCGAAATTACTCTTTCGAGCACAGCTCTGTTCCTTCTCTCAACTGTAACGAGAAACACTTTTCTCTCAGGTATTCTCTCAACACCACCCAGCACCCAAACACCGTCCACATGATGACCCCGGTGATGCTTACGTTTACCGAACTTTGACTCATCTATTTCGACAACTACACCCGGACCTCCTAAATCATTAAATGAATTAGTTAAATGTTATGACGTATAATTATGTAGACAGTTACCCATCATCAAATCCTCTTCTAAGCGTAAGTCCTATTGTAAAATTTGTTGCAAACCATTCAAAACTGAACGAACCGAGCGCTGAGATATCTTGTATTTCTTGGCAATTTGTGTTCTTTGAGTATAGTGAGCCCATTCATAAAGTAATGCCAATACTACTTCCGGACCAAGACTTCTGTTGTAAAAAAAAGACTCGCTAGTCTCGGCCAAGCGTGACCCTAAGCAGCACTTCTAATGTGACCAGACATGTTCATATAATACTTCACTCACATATTCACATATACACGGTCACTACCACTTAATCTATTATCCACCGATTACTAATAAACATTCGTTCTACTACACAACCAGAGGAAAAATTAGAGTTTTTCTTGATTTTTGAGCCAAAAAGTAAATTCCCCGAGTAAATTTTTTTTTTACAAAAATTAAATCTTTTTATTGGAAGAAAAAAAATACGTCAGATATTTCAAAATAAACAACTGTTAATGGGAATACAAAAACCTTTATTGAGCTGCTCAAGGGAATACAAAACCTTTATTAAGATGCTCAAGGGAAGACAAAACCTTTATCGTGCAGCTTAATGGAAAACAAAGCTGCAATGAGGTTGCGCAAATGGACAAAACTGTATTTTTTGGGCTTTTTATTGAGTACGACGATAAAATGGCAAATTTTATTGGACAAAAAGAAAGAGAGAGAGAAAAAATTTGATTTTTAAAAAAAAAAGACTTAGAAAAAAAAAACTTATTCTTCATTTTGATTCCTGAACATCATGTTATAGAGACAACGTGTTATAGAGACAACCGAAGAGTAAAAAACCTGCTTACGTTGATAAAAAGATATATAAAAGCGTTAACTCGCGTAGAGCAATACACGTCTACCTAACTATTTAATTTTATAGCTCTTTTAAACGCTGCTTTAGTCTCAAAAGGTAACCTTTACGTAAAAACTCATTTTTGAAGACAAAATTATAGACATCTTTCTATGCTTTCGCTCTAGACTTTGCTTTTTTGTAAACTGTAAGTAGTTTGATTTGATTTATTCTTTAATGACAGAAATTCAACGCGTCTTTCATTAATAGTAAGAAAGTAAGTAATTTTGATTATTTTAAATACTTTACGAATAATATTTTTATATAGCACTTAATTCTTTGTCAAAAAATGAATAAAATGTAAGTAATTTCTTTGAATTCATTAGCTGAATGAAGTACTAATTTTTTTTTTCATAGCTTTACTTGCTATTCTATTTGCCAAATCCTTGTGCTTTCTGATCTTAGCCTGAAAGACTTGGAGTTTTTTTTTTTTTTTTTTTTTTGGTTATCTGTCTTTGCTGACGTAGCAACTTGCCTTTTTTTTGCTTAAGTAGCCATTTCTTCTGAAAAATAAACTACGTTTTCTGAATATTTTCTATTTATTTTCTATTTATTTTCTATTTATTTTCTATTTATTTTCTATATATTTATTTATGAAGGAAGGTAAACAAACAAATTTTTGAATCCCAATAAGGCGATTTTATCCCTGGGTAACATAGATTACTCTTTTGGAAAAAAAAGTAAACAAAAACCCAGACTTTTCCTCTGGTTGTGTAATTCTGAGTTCCATCATTGGTAATAAACAATTTGCTTAGCCCGATCTATAAATTATTTAGCTATTTGAGAAAAGTTCTACTTATAAGGTCAACTTACCCTATTTGCATATACAATAATTCAACTCAACTAATTTTTATTATACACAATAATTCAACTCAACTAACTTGCCTTATATACAATAATTCAACTCAACCAATTTGCATACAAAATAACTCAACTCAACCAATTTGCATATATAATTATTCAACTCAATCAATTGGCATGCACAACAAACCGTATTGAAAAACTATAATCTTTACAACAATTCCGAGCTCTATAAGCCGCCTTTAATTACTTGAAAAAAATTTTAATTAATAAGGTCAACTTAACCAATTTTATACACTATAATTCAACTCAACTAATTTGCATACATAAATCTTTAAGTACGTATGTATAGCTAAGCAAGGCCATATCTTTGAGCTGTACCACCGGTTTCACTGTGAGACTAACCCGATTGAAAGATTCTGGGGCGGCTAAAAAAATGGCTCGACAAAACTGCAATTACAGTTTTGTTTCTTTGGACAAAAACATAAATTCGTTCTTGGATAGTGCTTCCCCTCCTAGAGAACCACCTTTTCTGATAAGAAGATATTGGAATAAAATTTTTAGGTATATTGAAGCCCACAGTCAGGGAAAAGATGCAAGACAGGCTTTAGAGGTGGTAAAGACGTTTTCTAAAGATCAGAAATCACATCGAAAATTTAACTTATATCAATAAAAAAAATATTTGTACATTATAATAGTCCCCATTAATATTTTAAAATATGTTTAATTCATGTTTGGCATCATAAAATGTAAGAACGTTCGCAATGAGCATTTTTTTTAAAAAAAAAACGGAGTTTAAACCAAAAGCTGAAAATGTCCGTTTTTTTAAAATATATGATTTAAAAATAGATGCACTGTATCAAGACGTTCGTTGTCACCCAAATTCTTGAAGCCATTTGCAATTTCAAGAGCACGTACAGGTCGTTGTATGGCCATGAAATTATGCTAGCACTGATTCTAAACATAAAATCGACAAATCGGTTGGTAACATTGTTGTAAGAACCAGCCGAAACACCCAAATTAACCTCTGCAATTCGAAATCCAAAGTGTGTGTTTGCGAATCTCCAAAGAACCAAAGCGATTTGAATTTCTACAGGGGTTCCATCTCTCAATTGAGTTCCTGCATACTCAGGTGCTTCGGTTGCCCTTTCAACAAGCCAGTTGAATGTAGATACGCTAACCCTATAATGGGTCTTGAATAGCTTCTCGTGAGTTTTCAAGAAGGGATGCTTTTGAGTCCAATATTGTTCGGTAAAATCCAAACGATCGTGTTTACGACGAACATCTCTAAACATTCTTGGTGGTGAATTCGTATAGATTTCATGCAGCATAGAGATTGAAAATCTCATCAGACTGCTGTTGTCTTCGTTAATCATTTCCAAAAAAAAAATTCTTCGAAATCTGCATCATCGGCTATCAAAAGCCCTTCAAGAAGGTATTGTCTTCTTTTCTGCTGTTGTTCCAGGTGGTCGAAGTATTCATCATCATAGGATCTACTGTCGTTATCTTCAGTATAGTTCTCAGTATATTGTTGGTTGTTCATTTTATGTACTATAGTAATGTAAAGTAAAGAGGAAAAGGAAAAATTAACCATCAAAATAATGCAAATCTGACCTGGATTATAAATTGAGTTTTATTTTAAGTTACAAAAGTTCAAAATTACATCATTTTCTCTAGTCATTTTAGATATGACTTCGGAGACATGTTTATCTATTTTCAATCTGAGTTTCTGCCCAAAAAAAGACATCTACAAATTTGGACAAAAAAAATTTTTTGAAAGCATCTTGAGCGCACCCTATGCTTCTTTTGGTGTATCTGTAGCCAGATTTATCAGTGCATGCTAAAGGCAAGTTCAAGCCTACTCTTCTGTCATATTCAAGTACTTCTGGCTGACTAAAATCACCTGTGTGTTCCCCAAATTGTTCTTCTGTGTCGACTTCATTGTTGAGTTCATCATCAAAGTTTTGGGCGTATGATACTCTATAGAGAGTATAGTATTCAGGTAAAGTTAAATCGGAGAGTTGCCAGTGTCTGTCCAAGTATTTATCGAAGTGGGTTTTTGTAAAAATGTCCACTGAATCTGAACTTAATTGATGAAGATGTCTGCGTAGGTTACGTCTTTGTTTACAATGTGGTGCTGCAGTGTTAATAAAAACAATTCCTAGACTATTTATATGCTTATTCCAACCACAAAAAAAGTATGCTGCCTCAATTGCACCTACGGATCTTGCTTTTATATGATCCCTTTGTGATTGCATATTG
>JAIXMQ010000216.1:0-11462 GCA_025716855.1 Pilaira anomala
GCAGACCTGGCAGGAATTAACCTTATCTTTAACCCATTCTTTTTGTTTAGGGAAATAGTAAAGCCTAGAGAACCGTTGTGTAGTACGACCAACACCCAGATGACCAGTAGTAGGATTACAATGTAGGATATCGAACGTTTCATCCCAAAGTGAACGCGGTAGTACGGGCCGGGAACGAAAGAAGAGGATACCAGACTCGTAGGTAAAATGTGGTGGTAACGGTGAGGCAGAAGAGATTTCGTTACAAAAAAAAACATTGGCTTGGGCAGATGCGATATCAGAGGTAGATATTCTAGCGACGACTTCGTGAGAAGAAGCAGGTTCATTGGCAACAGGAAAGCGACTAAGAGCATCAGGACCAGCATTTTTAGAACCAGGACGATAATTGATTTTAAAATCATGTGATTGCAATTCAAGAGCCCAACGGCCAAGTCTTCCCCGTAGATCAGAGTTTTTATTTTGTAAAGCCTGTAAAGCTTGATAATCAGTAACTACAGTGAACCTAGTACCTGTCAGGTAGTGGGCAAACTTCTTGATACCCCAGATATTTGACAAGGCTTCGGCTTCAGAAACACCATAGTTTTTCTCAGCAGGAGAGAGAGAACGAGAAGCGAAAGAGACAGCATATGCGCGATTAGTACGAGGGTCACGTTGACATAGGATAAAGCCTATTCCTGCAGTACAAGCACCATCAGTATGTAGTTCGAAGGGGGCCTTGAAGTCAGGAAAACGAAGTACTGGAGAGGATATCAACTTTTGCTTAAGAGTATCGTAAGCATGTTGGTGTGAAGGTAACCATTCCCAACCAGCGTTCTTTTTCAGAAGGCTATTAAGTGGAGCTGAAATGACTGAGAACTGACCAATAAAACTTCTATAGTAACCTGCGAGACCAAGAAATGAACGTAAAGTTTTCACATTTGTAGGTACTGGAAAGTCAGCAACTGCACGAATTTTCTCGGGATCGGTATGAAGGCCATCAGGAGATATAACGTATCCAAGGAAGGAAATTTTATTACTGGCAAACTTACACTTCTTTAGGTTGACTGAGAGATTAGCGTCACGTAGACGATCAAAGACTGAGCGAAGATCTTGGAGGTGTTGGTCGAAGGAAGGTGAAAATATTACTATATCGTCAAGATAAACGAGACATACTTGCCACTTAAGACCAGCGAGTACAGAATCCATTAGGCGCTGCATAGTTGCTGGGACGTTGCATAACCCAAAAGGCATACGAACGAATTCATATAACCCATTTCGACAAATGAAAGCGGATTTAGGAATACTTTCTTGATCAAGCTCAATTTGCCAGTAGCTAGAAGTAAGATCCAAGGTAGAAAAGACACGGGCATTCCCAAGACTATGAAGAGTATCATCGATACGTGGAAGAGGATACACATCCCGGGTGGTAATACCGTTGATACGCCAATAATCAACACAGAAACGAGGAGTACCATCCTGTTTTGTTACTAAAACAACACCTGAAGCCCATGGGGAATGACTAGGGCGAATGACACCTTGTTCTAACATTTCGTCTAGTAACTTGGTAATAGTGTTATTTTTGGCTGCAGAAGTGCTGTGTGGTGGTTGAGAAAGTGGTTTGTGGTCACCAGTATCAATGTGATGTTGAACCAATGGAGTAACCGTATCAGCTTTGGAGGCAAAGCAATCCGCATAATCAGCCAGAACACCTTTCAACTCATTCGATTCAGACACCGAGAGACTACTACCGATAGAAGAAGCAAAATCCAATGAAGGTGTAGGTTCAGTAGCTCTGGGAGAAACAGTGTCTAAATTATGAATGGAAGAAGAGGGTCTGTTAGAAGTAATAGAGTATAATTTATGGGACGGAGGTAAATACTCGTAAGAAGCGATACGCTGACCTCTATTAATTAACACACTTGAAGTATCTAAATTAGCTATTTTAACCGTAGCAATACCATCCTTGTTAAATTCAACGATACCAGCCGCAACAGATAGCAGTTTGCCTAGAGCAATATCTTGTGGTGTTGAAACAGAAGCAACAGTATTTGCAGGACCTTGGATATCTATATATGCGTGGTGAAAAGCAGGTAGACGTACCGACGAAGCAATGGAGCATACTGTAGGTGATACAAGAGGAGAATCAGAGAGACCAGAAGAGCCAAAGAGACCAGAAGAACCAGAACCAGAAAGACCAAAACCAAGAGCAAACTTTGGAATACGAACTTCATTAGAAGCCGTATCAATAATCACACGAAGATATTTCAAGTCAGGATAGCCGATAATCATATCGTGAGCGAGTTCCGATGCAACATGACAATGTAATTTAATAGGAAGTTCACCAATTAATGCCGAGATTTGAACCATACCCAGAGACATTGGTTTGATTATTTGCTGTAGTGAAAGAAATAGTACGAGAAGTGTCAATAGCAAGACCCAACCGTTTAACGACTGCAGAACGAATCACAGTTAAGGAAGCACCAGTATCAATCAAAGCGGAGACAGTTTGATTTTTACCAAGAATAACCTTAATACGAGGTGTAGAAGTGGCGGAAGAAGCAGAAACAGCGATGCTGTTGATACTAGGAACAGTGTACAATGGATCATTTTCAATTGGAATTGTGGCATAATCATTGTTGGCGATGGCATTGACATAGTTGACAGTAGTAGAAGAGACAGGAGTCGAAGTGGAAACGTGCTCGATAGCGTGAACTTTTTTTTTTTTTTTTGCTTTAACTTTTCTTAGTAAGGTGACCATCCTTACCGCAATGTCCACAGATAGGATCACCAGAAGAGGATCAGAGACGCATAGGGTCTTGATTCTTCTTGTTACCGGGGCGTTGAGAGTTTTGACTAGAAGAAAAATTTCTATCCGAATAGTGATTCCGATGTTGCATAGCATCAAGTTCCATAGGTTCGGCATCAAGCTGTTGAGCAAGGGAGACAGGTTGAGCAGCTTGAACTGGTGAAGACAAAGTTAACTGTTGGAAGGCGATTTCGAGAAAGTCTTCGTTCATGGAAAGACATTCTTCAATTTCGACGGCAGCTTGAGAAACAGCTTTCCAATTGAGCTTCCCAGCGATATTAGGTAATATCATAGCACGGACCTTAGGAGACATGACACGCAAATAAATACTACGAAGAGTATTTGTATCCAAAGAATCATCAACTGGAAATTCGAAGATGACGGATTCAAAAAGAACAGCAAAACGACGGGAGGACATAGTACCTTGGCTAAGAGATTCTAGACGTTTAAGAATAATTTGTTTATACTTAGCAGCGGGAATACCATAGGTTTGAATCAAGGTATTCTTGAGTACTGGCCAAGTAGTAACAGCAGGAGAACGAGCAATCCAGTTAGAGATTTCCATAGGTAAGTAGTGTCCAATATGAATAAGCTTTTGCTGATCATCTAAACCCAAACGCTGAGCATTGAGATCAAATTGAGCAAGCCAGTTGTTGATGCTTTCTTTAGGATCATAGACAGAGCAGATATCAGTATTGGTAATACGGCTTTCGGTAAGCAATTGATTGAGTAATTGCCCCATAAGAGCAGAGTTAGAAGTAGTAGCCATATTGACCGAGAGGTAAGTAGATAGATTGGTAGAGACAGAGAGATATAGATCGATTTAGAGTAGTGGGGGCGCAGGAAAAGAGCAGCTACTCCACCATAAAATAAGTCTTGAGACGGTAGTTAAATTGATGCCTGATAATTGGCTGAAAGTTTAATAAGAGAAATAAATAAGAAGTATTTATTTCGGCAAAACTATTTAACTGTTTTATGATAAGAATAAAGATAATGTTTATTGAGGATAATAATAGGGATATTTATATGTTTTAATATGTTGCGCAGTACTGCGGTTTATACTGCGGTTAATGCTTATTAAGAGAGGTACAAATTACTACGGAAGCCTTTAGACATTTATAAAGCCGATTACTCAAGAGGTGATGTCACGGCTTCACGACATATTCCAACCTCACATCTCTTAGATCGAATTCTAAATCACCTACCATCCAAGCTTGAAGAAACCCACGATCAACACTGGGAATCTACTTGGCCTCTTCTTCTTCGTTGGATTAATGCAATCGACTGGGCTAATCACCCAAATGGCTCTTTTAATGATGATCTTCATTCCGGCGATCTCTTCCGAAAATATCTGGCTGCAAGTAAAAAAAAAAAAAAAAAAAGGATAACAAACAATAATATGGAAAGTTTACTTTACACCTATTATTTTTACCTTTTTCTTTTTTTTCTTTTTCCTTTTTCTCTCTCTTCTTCTAGTTTTACTTTGATACCCTGGTATTCCTCCATATCTTTGTTTACTACCTCTACGGACCTCCAAAACTGAAACTCAAAAAAAAAAAAAACATTCCGTTCTTTTTTTTTTTCTTTTTTTCTTTTTTTCTTTTTTTCTTTTTTTCTTTTTTTCTTTTTTTCTTTTTTTCTTTTCCTTTCTGCTCTCTCTTTCGGGTACTAAATCTCTATTTGTTTTTTTCCCACCCCTTCCCATAACACCTGTAATGATTTACTTCCTTACTTCTTTAATCGGATTTTGAAAATAATTATTTTTTATTTTTATTTTCCCTTTAATTTTAACTTTAATTTATTTACTTTCTCTTACCCCACAAATAACTTTATTTTGTGGTACTACTTTATCCTAATTTTTTCACTTCTCTACTAGTGTTTTTTAATTAGTTTAATCTCTTCCTGTCGTATTTGCGTCATCTCTACTTATAAATATAAGTAGATCAGGGTTATAAACTAAACATTATAATAAAAACCTGACATATCTTCATAATAATATACATGTTTAACATTGTATATTATTATCAATATCTTGAACCTAAGGAAATATTCTATATTCAAATGCATATACAAATTGACGTAAAATAAGATCAATGGTAAAAAACCAAGATCAAATAATAAAATATAATTGAGAATAAAACAATACAAATAAAGTAAATACTCAATTCGTATTAATAGAAAATAAGAGATATTTACCGGTAATAGTCTCGATACAAGCTTAGCTACCTTGTGTTGGGGTAAGAACGGCTATTACTGGCAAAAATACATTATTAATCTATTAATATTAAATAGTAATATTATATAACCTGTTTACAAAATAAATAAAAAAGAATAACATTGTTGGAATAAAGATTATCCCAGCAACTGTCAATTCTATCCCGAAACTGGGAAAACATGATATCAATCTAAGAATAAGGTTGATCAGGTTGTATGATAAAAAAATAGTTCTTGTCAATTTAAAAATATGTGCATTTACCAATGAAATATGTAACAACGAAATCCAGACTAATAACAACCATGTAAGTAATTACAAGGTGATCTTTAGTCAGGAACCAGATATGATGTTATCCAATCGGGTAGATAGGATCCACGGTTATTTATGGTCAATTCGAAAGAGTAGAACGTACTTATTCAAAAGCAGAAGAGTTGGGTATAGATTCATTTAAACCCATCAAAAAGATGGTCCTTATTCAAACACAACTCATCAGGATATTCAAGATATAAAAGATGATTATTATTTTAGTTTAGAAGAGTTCTTTCAGTTTTATTTTATCTAATAAATCAACCCTAAGTCTTTTCTCATTAATTACTGATTGTCCACACTCCCCTCTCACTTTCTTGGCTGACCTTTGAATTGCTCAATCGGGCTTAAGTCGCATAGCCTTTTTTTAACCTTATAATAATAAACAAAAACTTTAAACTGGAACATTGAGGAGAGACATTGTGTTACACTTTTATTTTTGTTTTGTGTATCGCTTGTACTCCTACAGTCACATGATATTCACGTGAGGAAGGTTATAATAATATTATTAAAGGTAAAGGTCTTTGACATTAAGGTAATAGAACAAGTATTTTGGAAGAATGTTGGAAGATGTTTCTGGTGAAGTAGTTCTTTGTGTCTTTGAATTTGGAAGCACATTTTTTTCATTATTTCAAGGTCAGTTACGACGCGTCTGGTGAATTTATTCTCTTTTGTATATTTTATGTGCCGGACATTTCAGATAAACGTCTCATGGTATTGCGTAGACAAGTTACGTCTAAACGTCTCACTAAAATCTTGGTTGCTGTCAAATTATTCTTGTATATATCTTCGTGTAACATTTAATTTTGTATATATATTTTTTATATATATGTTTCCCTTCGTTTCTCGTAAGTACTTTGTACCGAGTATTCTTTTTCCGATTTAAATTATTGTATTTTTCAGCAATTTTGAGAAAAGGTCCGGGATAAAATGATAAAGTTTAAAGCCAGAATTGAGAAAATGTTTTCACTAAAATTGAGAAAATTTCAGAGATAAATTGATAAATTCTTAGAAATAAATTGAAAAAAAAAATTAATAAGATATTTTAAAGATTCTTTTCCATTGCTAAACATCTTTCAAAGAATTTAGTAGAATGGCGTATCCATCCCTGGCAGTCCTTTTGAGTTACTTTGGAGCATGCTTTCATAATCCTCGGTGTTAACATATCCCCAGTGTCAAAAGGGGTTCTCTTAACACCATACTTTACTTTGGACCAAAATAGCTCAATAGGATTGAGAAAGGGTGAGTAAGGGGGAAGATAAACACATTTATAGCCTCTTTTCTCAATGAAGTTTCTTACTGTAGCAGGTTTGTGAATAGGTGCATTATCCATTACCAGATAATACCCTTTCATTTCATTCTTATCTAATACGTCCATTACATTGTTTAAATAAGCAATATAGTGCTCAGTTCTTGTTCCTACCCTAGCAGTAGTCTTAACAACTTTTCCATCGGATTTTCTTTTTTTAGAGCCTGTAACGGTAACAGGCTTTCTCAAAGAAATATCAATAACACCTTGATCAGAAATTGCACCAAGGATAGTGACTGATGTACCTTTGGAAGCTGGGACTATCGATTTAGCAGGCTTCCCTTTTTTTGACCAGCCACGAGTTCGTGTCAAATGAAGATTAAATCCTGCTTCGTCTAAAAACACGCAGTTTTTTTCAAAATCAAACTCACTATCAGCCATCCATTGCATTACAGTAGTTTTTCTCTTTAGAATGGTTTCATCAGAGTTTCTTGAATCTATTATCTTTTCTAATTTTTTCATAGACAAAGCGCAATTCTTCCTGGCATGTCTATAAACCGACGATTTACTAACTAACAAGCCAGGGAATTCCTGGCGCAATTGCTCCCACATTTGGGTTATTGTAATAGTAGCAAATTCGTCTACGACCTTGACCAAAAATGCTGTATGCTCTTCCTTCAAATCGGAAACAGTTCCACTAGAACGACCTCTTTTTTTTCTCTCTGGTAATTGCCCCTGTTTATCCCACTGCTTTTTAAACCGATATGCAGAGCTTAATACGATACCAGTGCGTAGAGCTGCTTCTTTAACCGGGACCATTTCAGTTATTAAATCGATAAGTTCCCTTATTTGTTCTACCGTATATTTTCTATACTTCATAGTTTTTTTCTCTGGTTCCTTATTATTGCTAGCGAGTTTCTTAGCAAACTCCTCCACGCTAAGCTTCTCTTTCAATTTTTCTTTTTCGGTTTCTTCATACTCATTATCGCTACCATCGTCGGAGGAAGAAGCATTCTTTTCATCGTCTTGTACTCCTGATAGCTCCTCATTAATTTCTTCATCAATTTCCATAGCTTCCGAGGTCGAAGCTTTCGAGTTCCAATTTGATCTCATCATAGACATCATACTAATGTAAATCTCGGTTGTTTGCTCCTCGTCTTCCTGTTTAAGACTCAATTCATTCATTTCAAAATCAGTGTTCATCATTTCGCTCATATTTAATAGTTACTATAACAATAAAAAAAACTTCTTAATATCCTCAATTTATTTCCAAGATTTTATCAATTTATCTCTGATATTTTCTCAAATTTAGTGAAAACATTTTCTCAATTCTGGCTTTAAACTATATCATTTTATCCCGGACCTTTTCTCAAAATTGCTGAAAAATACAATATTGTCATCGATCTTTATAACTGTCACTTTAATTTTTGTTTGAATAATTTCTTTTTGAAAGCTATAAAAGCATATATTTTTTGAATATAATAAAAGTCATCTTTCTTCTAGTTTATATTTTTTATACTCTACTTGTTCAAGATACATAACTCCTTGGCAGATCTCCTCGGCTAACTAGTGCTCTCTCTTTCTCTTGTTGGTTTATTTAAACTTAAGTCTTTACAGTCTCCTTTTGTCAATTAAATATACTTTTGTTTATCTCTGTACTCTTTCTCTACAAGGTAAACGTAAAAACAAGCAGATTCACATCAAGTGGTCCGATCAACCAGATAAGTTATTTACGTGTCTACAAGTTCTTTATTAGTTATATTCTCTTTGCGTGTTATCATGGTTCCTAATTCTACTGTTGGTCAAGGTGGCAGTAATGTGTCTAAGAAGTCTCTTAATTGGCGTGTCATTGAACCTAAGGACTTTTCGGGTGAAGACTTAGGAAATGAAGCTTTTGTCTGGCTTAAGAAGATGGAGCGTTTTAAGAACTCGGCTAAACTATCTGATGAAGAGATTTTATGTGTAACTGGTGATCATTTAGTGAAGAAGGCCGAAACTTGGTTTAACGTGGTCGGTATCAAGGCTACTACTTGGGATCAATTCGTTGTTTTATTTAAGAAACAATATTTGGTGGATCAAGAAGATAAATGCTGGTTTTGTCTTCAGACCATGAAACAAGGTGATGACGATAGTATCGATGATATTGCCCTGAAAATGGAGGAATTATTCGAGCTGTTGGATGACAAGAGTCAAGTTTTTCAAGTACGTACCTTTTTGTCCGCTATCCTTCCTAAGATCGCCTTTGAAGTTGAAAAGGAAGGCACCCCTGTTTCTTTTCAAGCAGCTAAAACCAAGGCCAAGTAAATTAAAAAGAGTTTTATGAAGTATGATGCTAACGGAGTTTGAAATGTAAATTCGAGTTCTGTTTCCGACTTACGTTCTGAGTATTCGAAGAACCGTGTTTTCAAGAACGATAATTATTCTTCTGATTCAGCTAGTGTAACTGGAAACTCTGAAGTCTCGTCTCTTGTAGCTAAATTGGAACAACTGAGCATCAATTTGGTGAAATTGAATGAAGGTGTTAATTTGAAGTCCACGAGTCCCAAGCCCTATGTTCCCTACAATAATAATGTTAATAATGATAATAGAAATATTTTTACTTGTTTTTACTGTAGAGAAGAAGGCCATAAGAAGTATGACTGTCTCAAATTTTTGCGCGAACAAGGTCAAGGGTCCAACTGTCCTGCTACCGGTAGCAATACTGTACCTATTGGTGAAAACAGTGAAGACTCGGGAAAAGGCAACGAGCAACAGTAAACGGGGTAACTGTTGCTCCAAGAGATTTAAATCCTCAAATTTCTGGCGAAAAGGTGAAAGAAGGTCAAGAAATACGTTTGGTTGACACTATGGTGGTTGGTAATGGGGGTCTCATTACAAACGAGATCTTGGTAAATGGTGTGAAACGACGTGCGGTGGCTGAACCTTCAAGTGAAGCAGTGGTTGTTGACGCGGTTCCTGTAGTAGTAACTCAAAATAAAAAAAGGTTACAACGTGTTCGTCCGAAGGCTAGGCGTTTTCCGGTTAAACTTAAAAGGTCAAAGGTCTGGTCAAAGATGTTGAATACGGAAGCCGGTATTTCAGTGGCTGAATGGTTGTATTTTGATAAAGACGCGGCGGCTAAAGTGGTAGACGGTTTACGTTATTTGAAAGAAAGTAAAGTAAGGTCAAGAAAGAAGGTTTCTTCTTGGGTTGTTGGTGCCGGTGGAAATGGTGTAACGATCGGGAATGGTGTCGGTGTTCTGGGTGTTGGTAGTAATTTGAATGGTGTAACTGCTGGTGTCGGTGGTGTGTTGAGGTCTAATGCTATGGATATCGGTATCTTGGAATCTACTGAAAATGAAATAGTCGGTGATGGCAATTCCATAAATGAGGTTGATTTTGAAAATGGCTCTTACGATACGGAGACTGGTACCGAATCTGATTATGATTCTTCTTCCTTTTCTGGTAGCAAAATTGCTGGTGAAGCATCCGACCTTGAGTTCAGTGAGATAGAATCAGTGTACGGTTACCCTTATGATTTGCAAAAGATGAAGTCTAGTTCTCCTCTTAGAGCTGTTATCAGTATAAACGGAAAAAATATAGAGGCCGTTTTTGATACGGGTGCTTCTGTGTCCATTCTGGGTTCTGATGTTTGTACTTCTTTGTGGTTGGTTCCAAATTGTGATAATTTGCACTTGGTGGGTTTTAACAGTGAATCAGCTCCTTCTACTTCGAATGTGGTTATTAACGTTCCTATCACCATTAGTGGTAAAATCCGTCCGGAGCATATGGCTGTGCAAGTCGAAAACAATAGTGATATTTGTCTTTTGGGTATTCCCTAGTTCCAGGCTTACGGTATATCGTTGGATATTCAAAATTCTCAGGTTCGGGTTTCTACGTCAAATGGTATTATTAAGGTTCAAGGTCGTACTTCTCGAATAATTAGAATTCCTACGAAATCTAAGCGTGAACAAGAGATCTATACTGTGGCAACTACACTATGGCAGATGGGTTCTGTAAAATACCGTTAATTTGTCTCAAATGAAGAGAATTTTTCTCAGCCACACAAAATTTCTGTGATTTTACATTTTTTTTTTTTTATGAAGATATTTTTTTTTTTTTTTTTTTTTTAGATACGCGT
Source organism: Pilaira anomala (assembly GCA_025716855.1). Lineage (NCBI taxonomy): Eukaryota > Fungi > Mucoromycota > Mucoromycetes > Mucorales > Mucoraceae > Pilaira > Pilaira anomala. Next base: position 10,676 of record JAIXMQ010000216.1, read on the forward strand.
AATTTTTTTTTTATATATAATTTATCTTGTGTATGTATTTTTTTATGCTCATCATTTAAAAAGCACCTCGCTCTTTTTATTTCATATTCTTTTTTTTTTTACAGAGACATTGTTGAACGTTCAATGTACAAACAGCTTTTTTTATTTTACGAAACATTACAATTAGAACAATGAAATTTATTTATTTGGAAACAAGAAAAGTTGGAAGAAAAAAAAATTAAGAATACAGTTTGGAACTAGATATCATTGAGCTTGTTATCAATTTTTTTATAAAAACAAGGATAAGACCAGATGACCTTGTACTTGTTTTTGATGGAAGAAAAAGTGACCAGTCCAACACACTCTATAATGTCCGTAACATCACACACAGCTACCTTCTTGTATTCTGGTCCTCTCGAATTACTTATCACTACTGGAATCCCAAACTCATTCAACTCGTGTCGTTTCATTGTCTCAATGACAGCAAGAAAACTTGCTCTACCCTTTTGGGTATATTTTATGAAACATTGTACATACCCAACAAACCATACATTATTTGTACGGCTATTTATATTAAGGTTAATATTCGAACTCATTCTGTAAGAAAAAAACATTGATTTATACCTTCTTCCTGTATTAGCTTCAAATATAACTATATTTCCTGCTCTTGTTTGTAAGTTTTTAAGCTTACGATCAAAAACTGAAGAATATATTTTTGAGTCCTTCCATGATCTGGCTGCAATACTAATATTTAGATCATCGATGGTTATAGTGGGATCTCCAGTGGTTCTAGCATAAAAGTTTTTTA
>JAIXMQ010000217.1:0-11457 GCA_025716855.1 Pilaira anomala
CTTAATAAAGTTATCCTTAGTTTTACTTATATTTCTTTTGATAAAGTTTATATTGGTATCTATCTTGTTATAAATTACTTGGACGATTTTCTAAGCTTACTAGTGCAATCTCCTCTGTTCTCTATAATAATAATTGCTTAAGTCTTTACAGTCTCCTTTTGCCTTTTATTTATTATCTTTTATATTTATCTCTGTGCTTTTATACAAGGTAAACATAATAGTTGAACAGTTACCTCTCACTTTTATCATATGAACACATGGTTTTCACCGGACATTTAAAATAGTACTTCACTGCACCCTAAAGAGATTTACCGGAAATTTACTGGGTCCAGTATATCTTGAAAATTAGATATACTGGACATTTACTGGACTTTGTTTATTTGGGTCCAAAATTTAGCGCTTATTTTTTTTACTTTTTTTTTTCTTTTTTTTTTACATAATGTTGATAACAATTTTTAAATTTTTTTCAATTTTTTTATTTCTTCAATAGATGAAAAGTTGATTTCGTCATATAATTTACTTATATTCGCCATTTACATGACTTTTTTTTTTTTTTTGTATGTATATTCTTTTCAAAACTGTTCTTTCTTTTTTCTAATTCAAAGCCTTATTATTTTGTGTATCATAGTATATTTACTTTCTTTTCTTACTTTAAAGTAATACTTTTTTATTATTAACCTTTTTTTTTAAGCACGTAATAATAAAGAAGTATATATTTTAAACGCAGTATAGAAATATAGGCTATTAGTGTAAATCTTCCGAAAATAAAGTTTTTTTTTTTAATACTCAGCCAAAGTATATTCATGGATTTCACAGCTTGACAGTTAAATTTGAAAATGGGTTCTTTATGAGTTACATTCGTTTTAGCAATTGATGCAGAAGTGATATTTCTTAATTATATATTGAGTCATATATATATACTATGTTGTTATGATAAAAAAGTGAAGAATGAACTAAAAAATAAAAGAGTGCTAAAAAAACGGTCTTTAAAACCCCTATGAAAAAAATAATATCTTTAAAAAAAAAAGATACATTATACATTTGAAAGAAAAAATAAAGAACTGAATTTGATATTATACATCTAAAAAGAAACATATTCTTATCCAAGTCTTATAGTTGAATGAATAATTACAATATCAAAGAATTAAAAAAAAAAAAAAATTAGCACTTTTTCTCAAAAAGACGATCTAAAAAAAAAAAGATATGTTTATTAGTGTGATAATATATAACCTTTTTTTTGTTTGTTCAATGTCAATGCTTAAAAGTGATTCTTTTATTATCATTAACCCTCTTTTATATAAATAAAGAAAGATGTACTTTATTAAAAAAAACAAACAAGTAGCTTTGTATGTATCTTCTTGCTAAGCTTTATTTGAAAATGAAGTTTCTTTTTTTTTTTTTTTTTTTTTTTTTTACTAGCTTATTTCTATTATGCGCTTACACAATTAAGTCTACTACCAAATAAATGCTACGCCAATCTCATATTACATAAGTAAACTCACTGTCTATCATCCTTTTCTTTTCCTTCTTACAATTTTATTTAAAAAAAAATGACTAAAAGAAGAAGAATTTGTGAATGCAAAACAATGTGTTCGAAAACCGAGGAGAAGTCTCAATATGTTAGCTACTCTACGGCAATGGCACACAAAAAGTTGGACGAATTACGAGAAGGTACACATAAAACTTTACATTATTACTGCCAAAAGTTAATAACACACAACAAACTATTTCATAGGCAATGTCACTGGTATATAAAGAAAAAAAGTAACAACTACCGTAGACTCGACTAATTCCTCTTTTTTTTTTTTTTTTTTTTTTTTCGTAAGTAGATGGCGATCAGTTAGACAATCTTGATCAAGAAGATCTTGACAATCGTGAAGATAATGTTTTTTCGAAGACGAAGAAGAAGAATTTTTTTCTGGAGACGATGAAGACTTTGAAGAAGAAGAGGAAGAAGAACAAGAGTCTTCACAGAGAACAGAGCAAGAAGGTACCTAAAAATTATGATTTTTTTTTTTAGATTAAAAATTAAAAAAAAAATGTATGTATACATGTAGATCCGTTTGCTCCTTTTGTTGATAATACAGCAATACCTACTGATCCCTTGTCTCTCTGTTTATTTTTAATGGTTGTTACTCTTTATGGAAGATATCTTACTGACGAGGGTATTGAAATCGTTATGGCATTTCTTAATGTGGCATTAGAGATATGTGGCAGTCCTTTTCGTTTTCCTAAAAAGGTTGCTGCATTTATTGTTCGTTGTCAGCTTGCTGAAAGGGTACACCACAGTATCAAGGAATATGTCAGTTGCAAGATTTGTCATGCCGTTCATGCCTACTCCACGCCCACCGAAAAACAACGATTATTAAATGAACATACTTGCTCATCAAAGGAACCATTTATCAATTCAGTACGCTGTGACGCCAAACTATTCAAGAAGGTTGGAAATAAAATGACACCTATCCGTTCGTTTTATTTCAATTCTGTGGTCTCTACTTTAAAGACTTTTTTTTAAGAGATGGATTCGTTAACAGTATCAAGCAATGGAAGAATAGACAATCGGTACCAGGTGTTATGGGGGATATCTATGATGGTCGTGTATGGAATACTTTTAAATTGAATGAACAAGATGATCAACCTTTTGTACAACAATCTATATTTAATTTGGTCTTCTCGATTAATATCGATTGGTTTTCTTTATATGAATATGGAGATTACTCGTGTGGTGCTGTTTATTTGACGATTCAGAATTTGCCAAGAGAGATTCAAATTTGCGTGAAAATGTGATTCTTTGTTGTTTAATTCCTGGCCTAAAGAACCTGCTACCTTTCAAATGAATCACTATTTAAAATTAGTTGTAGATGAATTATTACTTTTGGCTTCTGGTGTTCACATGCAAACTTTAAATGATGGTGTTCAACTGGTAAAAGGTGCATTGACTTTAGTAACGTGTGATCTTCCTGCTACCAGAAAAGTGGTAGGTATGACATCGTTCAATTCCAAGAATGCTTGTAACAGATGCGATACTATTTTCGAACCAGTTTCTGGTACAAAGAGTAAGATCAATTTTTCTACTGGACTTGATGAAGAAGAATGGAACATGAGAACAAATGAAAAGCATAGAAGTGATGCTGAAAGGTGGTTGAATACGCGTACTCGTGCAGCTAGAACTGATTTGGAAAGAGAAAATGGTACAAGATATTCCGAACTTCTTCGTCTCAATTATTTCGATCCTACTCGATTTGTAGCTTTTGATATTTGCCACAATATCTTTATGGGAACTGCAAGTCGTATGGCAACTGTAATATGGACTGACCATGAAAAAGGTATTGATGTTGGTGATAAGGAACCTCTTCTTAAAAAGTCGGTTCTAAGTCAAATGAGAAAGCAAGGCAATCTACAGATTTTGTTCTTCCGTTTGGTTATGATGGTGCGTCGATTTCGAAAAAGATTGATACAGGAAAAGGATTCTCTCGCATGAAATCCGATGAATTCAAAACTTGGACATTAGCTATGTCACCTTACCTACTCAAGTTGAAGCTTACTGACAAGTATTACAAGCACTGGATGAATTTTGTAGAAGCAACTAGATATTTATCGAGTCCTACTATCTCACTTTTAGAAGTAGATAAAATGCACGTTATATATCTACGTTTGTGAAAGAGTTTGTGTCAGTTTATAAAGACGAAGCATTAATGGTGTCAAATATGCATTTTCATTTGCATTTGCGTGATACTCTTTTGGATTATGGTCCAGGTCCAAGTAGCTGGGTATTCAACTTTGAAAGGTACAATTGTGATATCAAGAATATTCGTACGAATAGAAAGGATTGTGTAGAATACGTATTTGAAGCAATTCATGAAAACTGTACATACTCAAGACTATTTCAATTCTTTACCTCAAGATATTTTGGATCCTGAAAATACATTGAAAGTAAAAAGAATGTTTCTTGGTGTTGATATTCATGGATACAAGGCTTAAAAGAACTTCTGGCTGAAGAGTACAACGATGCTTTAGAACGTTTTTCACTTGATGATTATTTATCTTGCAGAAATGGTCATACTGTGTCTTACGGGTTTGAAATTCTCCCTCCTATTACAGTAAAAAATATCAAGCTCATTCCTGAATTACTATGGGATCGGTTTATTTTTCTTGTCTGTTGGAGTTCTATAAGAAGATGTATACCTGTCAAGACTTCGGTAACAGTCAGGCTTTTAAAATACAATCAAATACCCATGGTCTGGTAAATACTTTCGTCACAAACAAGATCGTAAAGTTTTTAAAGCTGACCGTATTGGTGATATGTATAAGTCAGAAGATCCGAATGTATCTAAACCTCGTGGATCGTATATTCGTGCTTTTTACCGAACTGAAGATGAAGAAGATGAAGGTGAAGTTGAAGAACAAGTGACAGATATCTATCACACGATATCTAGATCTGGTGTGTTGCGTCCTGCACAGATCAAGTTCTTCTTCAGACATCAGGTAGAAGTACTGGGAAATGATGGTCAAATGGAAAAGATAACACACACGTTTGCTTACGTTAAGTAAGTTTTCTCTCACTCAATTTATCCACTCTTTTTTTTTTTTTTTTTTTGTACTGATTTTTTTTTCCATATATATAGGTGGTTCTCTAATCCATACAACAACTTCAGCTCCTTTTCTAAAGACCATATGCAAGTTTGGGGTAACTGGTTTGACGAAGACTCGGTAATGTCCATTTTGCCGGTGTCCAGGATCTATTCACCTGTTACAATTATGAAGAATCATCTTGATGATTCTAATGTCATACTAGGTTTACCACCAAAGGTGTTTTTTTAAGGTAATTAGTCATTGCTTTTTTTTTTTCACTTTATTTTATGCTAAATACTTTTGGTTTCAAAGTTAGGAATATCTACAGAGAGTTTTAGATGGTTCATCACTTAGGTCAGGTAAGATGGTGTATAATACATTGTCAATGTACTGATCTAGTCGTCGCGTCTGGTGTCTGGTAATTTATAATACTGGAAAACGATCCCTCTCTTAAAAAAAAGGAAAAAAAAAACATTTTTTATTTATTTATTTTTCAATTTATTTATTTATTTATTTAACGGTTACGAAAAAAGATACTCATCTCTAACTCCCCAACTAGGTAACTCATCCAATTCTTCTAAAGACAAGATAGGGTCAGTGTATTTTGGTACACGACTCAGAGGAGCATTTCCAGCAACAGACTTTAAAGAAGTGGAATGATCCAGATAGCGATAGAATTCTTCAAGCTAGAAAAAAAAAAGATAAGTCATATTTAAAAAAAAAACTGTTATTTGATTCTATTGTGTTACTTACAAGATCACTTCGCCATTTAGGAACTAATTTGGTAAAGCTCAAAGTCTGTCCTTTATTGTTCACTTCGGCTACTTCTTCGTCAGACATGTATCCCTTATCCATAAACACCTCACAATCAGCACCGTATCTTTCTATAAAGTCAGCCTTGTTCAGATTAAACGCGGCCATTCTTTTGGAGTATTTCTATTATTAAAATGATAAAGGTAAGATATTGTTTATTTGTGTATTTATATTTAATACTAACCTCTCGAAGTCGTGCATCACGATTTGTAATAGCTCTTTGGTGAGCTATCTCGTCACTGGATAAAGTCAATAACTTTACGTGCTGACGTTTTTGACTGTAGAAAGCACTCGTTATTCTGGAATTCGTAGTGCTCTTTCTTTCTTCAGTCATGGTATGCTTCGATTTACCATCTTCATCATAGATACCATTTAATTCAGCATCATGGTTTCTACATGCCTCAAGGATGTAGTTTCGAACATGATCATTTTCTTTGTCCTGAGGTGCAAAGTCAAATGACCATCCTTCCTGGTTCATCCTGATGTATTCTTTATAAGAATTACGGATACAGTGCTATATATAAAAAAAAAGGCATGGAACTATTAATACAAATGTAAGTTGAAAATTAAATTAAAAATATTACAGATTGTTCAGGGTTTCTTATTGTTCTTTTTTTTTTCTTTCCATTATTAACAGCTTCTTTCATTTCTCTTAATTCTTGGTGAATTTTTTTATTATCTTCCATCATTGCATTCATTTGTTTTTGCATGATATCCAAATTCACACCTGCATTATTGCGTTTATTGCTTCTTTTGGCAGGAGTGAAGGTTGCTGCCTTTACTACAGGTGGACCATTGTTGTTGTGTTGTTGTTGTTGTTGTTGTTGTTGTTGTTGTTGTTGTTGCTTGACATTTTATTTTTGAATATTGTAATAATGACAAAAGAATAAATTATATAGACAATGGCGTTGTATTTTAATTTGTACACAACTATGACAGATATACCTATTTTAGTCTCTTTTTACTTTTAGTCTGTTTATTTAGGCTACATTTTTATTTAATTAAATAAAAAATTTTTTTTTTCCTTTTTTCTTCCTTTCTCTTTATTTATTATTTTTTTTTTTTTGAATCTTTTCAACCTTTAATATTTATGACATGGTAATATAAAATGATATATCTGTATATATTCCGTTAACGCTTCTAACTTATATGCCTTCTATTTAGGTATTCTCTTTCTATGGATATAAAATGTATAATAAAGGTAAGACATGTAAATTATGATCATTATTTTTATATTTTTCTCATATTTTTATTACTGTTATAGGTTGTGTGTCTTTAGTAATATAGATTATGTGTCTTTACTATTCAATATACTATGTAACAGAAGTAAGTATTATAGATTACACTATTAAGACTGATAACTAAAGCCCCATTTTTTATAGATTCTTCTCCATCCTAGGCTCATTGCAATATAAGGTAAACTTTTTTTTTTTTTTTTTTTTTTTTACACATTTAAATAAATGTCTAATTAATTTTATATCATTTTAGATTAATCTTCATATCTGATGCCATAGGACGTATGCTCTCTCCGTTTCTTCTCGTAATAACTAGTACAGAACATGCACTATATCTGGTCTTTTCATCTTTTTGGTCTCTCCATTTAGTTTCTCTTTATTCACGTAGTAATAAGTCACTAGTACCTTTTTTTTATGGTGAAGAATAATAACGTAAGTGCAATTTTTTTTTATATTTATTTTAATAGCTATGTTTTCCCACAAATATATACACAAAAAAAGATCCATTACTGCTGTTATAGCTACGCATTCATCCTTTTTTTTTTTTTTTTTTTTTTTTACAATAAATAAATGCTATTTTTAAATCGTAATAATACTATTCCCAATATGACAGTTATTAAAGATATATATACCAATTGAAAGGCCATAAATAAAAGGAATAATCGTTTTTAATATGAATGAAACCAATGATATAGAAGAATTTACTGTTCTAAAAAATTTTTAAACCAATTACAAAAGCTGAATCAATAGATATACTGGAGAAAAACTGGTCAGTAAAGATGAAATATACTGGGATTTAGTAAATGGTTCATTAACAAAGTCCAGAAAATATCCAGTAAATGTAATATAAACTGGGGGTCCAGTAAATGTAATATAAACTGGAGGTCCAGTAAATGTAACATATACTGGAGGTCCAGTAAATGGTTCAGAAACAAAGTCTAGTAAATGTCCAGTAAATTTAATATAAACTGGGGATAAACTGGGTTGTAAATCTGACTTTTCCTGGAAATTTACGAGGGGTCCAGTTTATGGTTCAGAAACAGAGTCCAGTATATTTCCAGTAAAGGGTACATTTACTGGACATTTTCTGGGAATTTACTGGAACAAAAATGTCCAGTGCTTTTGAGAACACGTGACATTCACGTGAATATTCCTGGGTTTGACTCTTTTCTTTTGGTTGTGCTCTTTTTGCCTCTAAACATCTTGATTAGGCTTATTCTTTTGGTTTTTCTTCACTATTCTCATTAGTAGTATCTTCTGGTCAAAAAGTAGTCTCTCAATATCTATTTTACTGCTTTTACTCAAGATATATTTTAATTGTTTATTGTTATTACGCTGGTCGTGCCAAATCTCTCTCTACTTATTCTGGTCACAAAAATCTATATCAAGTGTCAACTTTATTTTGTCGATTGTTTTATTTTTCTGTTTATTTCATTTTATTTTCTGTTTATTGTTTATTTTTATTTTCTTATTTTCACTCTTTGTTATTTTTACTCCTTTCTTTTTTATTATCATCTTTTGTTTATTTTACTATTTTCTCTATTTTTCTTTATTTGTTATCACTTTACTTTGCCTCAAATTGCTCCCTGGTTCTCCTATTTTCTCAAGTGTCACCTCAACTTATCGTCTTTTATTTCTCGGTGTTGCTAAATCAAGTCTTTTTTCTGGTTTTGACGTTTCAACTTTTAATTTACTTCAAGTGTAAAATCGCATCGTTATTTTTTTACTCAAGATATTTTTACGCCATTTGACAAATCAAGAATATTGCAGTTTCAAGTTTTTATTTTATTTTATTTACTATAGTATTTATATTGCAGTTACCAACATCTGGTAAAATGTCAATTGAAAAGAAGTTGATCGAAGAAAATGATCCCGTTTAGTATTTCCGTTTCTTGATATTTTCTTAGTATAAAAGAGACATATTTTTCATATTTTAAATAAACTTATCTTATTCTTACTCTTTAAATCAATCTGCTTGGTGCTCAGTGCTATAAACTTTTAATATCTATTCTCTGTGATATATATATTTATTATTAGTTTCAATAACGTAGGTTAATTATTGTATAATGGATCGTATGTTAAGAGTTATTAACAGTACTATTTATTTGCTTGGTGCTATAGTCTGCTTCTCTCTTCTCTGCAATACATTTTTACTGTTTGAAAACACATTTTTCTATCTAACCGAAGAAATAATCAATAAGTCAAATACTTATATTACATTTTGGAGACCACGCCGTGATTTTTCAAACTTTTGCAATCTTTACCTATTGTTATTTCTTTTTTCTGTGTCTGGTGTCTTTTTCTGTTGTGTTAATCCAAGTATATTAATCAATTCAAGAAACTATTTTTCAAGGAACATGCCTACAACTCCTCAGCCTAGTGTATCTGTTAACACTAATCAAGAACCTCGTAATTCAATAAATGCTGCCTCTGCTGGTCGTATAAGTAAATTCTTAGCTAAACCTTCTATTTTCCGTGGTGAAAAAAAAGATTCAGCTAATCCTATGGTGTGGTTGAACGCTATGGAACGCATTTATAAAGGTATGAGTTTCTCCGATGAAGAAATGGTTAATATCACTTGGAACGGATTATATACTAAAAAATATATATAGCCTAAAATGTTACCCTCCTATTTCTATACGAGGACACTTGTATAACTTCAAATCATTTTCAGCTCTCACAAATGCATTTATCAGGCAGCTACTTTATTAAGTAGCTTCCTTATAGCGTAGCTACTATACTAAGTTGATGTGTTTTATTACGTGTTTGTGGGCATCTAATTTTTGCCTTTATTCTGTGATTGAAAGTTGGTTAAACTTTTTCAATTCCTCTTTTTTTTTTTTTTTTTTTTTTTTTTTTTTTTTTTTTTTGCTGCTTGAAGAATCCATTTTTTTTTATAGAATACTTTACTTTTATATTTACGTTCAACATTTCTTAGGTCTCTTCTGATAATATATTACTTTTGCATATTGTTTCCTTTTTTTTTCGCAAAATATTTTCTTCTACTACATTAAAACTATATATATCAAAAGGTTATTGCATTTTAGCTTTCTTTTTTTCAATATTAAAGAAACGTGGATTCTCTTTTGAAAGCAGATATTTTTACATGTGACACTTCTAGCTATTTAAACTTGGAGCATATAGAACAATCTGGGGTTTCTGGTGGAATATATATTATGCCTTCGCTTATTTTAATAAACAAACTACACACTTTAAAAAAAATATGTATGCTGTGTAGTGAAATCTTTCAGTTGATTTAATCCTATTAATAAATTTTTAGCTGTAGACCATGTATTATTGTATCTGTTTTGTATTACTGTAGAAACTAATAAGGAAATTTCCTTTTTAATATTTTATTGTGAAGGATAGTTTTTGATTTTCTGTTTGAGTATTCGTTCAACTATTTATCTGGAATAGAACTGGATAATATATCAAAACAGATAACTTACTACTAATGATTGTAAGTATAATTGCTTTATAATTGATATACATACATTATCCAAAAGTACATAAACATGATAAAGAACACATACACATAATTTTTTTTTAACTTCATATATTCTCTTTTACCTCATATATTTTCTTAAACCTTCATAGGTATATTTTACAAATCCTATTTCAGTCATTATCGATTTTCAGTCCTATAGATAACAACTTCTAACAACATCATTTTTTTGTACATATTAGGACATTTGTAGAAAGTATACAGTGTGCCCTATCCCCAAACATTAAACTTTTGTCTATCCGACCAGAGAATTGACATGCCTGCTTTCTTGAATCTCTCTGTTAATTTTTTTTTAAAAAAAATAGGAAACTAATGGATTGTCTAAATTAATAGTACATTACTCGTTGTCTTGAATTTCGATTTCAATTATCCGTTTACTTACACACTATTGTACGTTAAAGCATTAGGTATCTTTTCTTTAAAGTTTGATTACTATCTTTCAATATCGAATTAAAAAAAAAACACGTTATCATTGTCGTTGTTATATTTCTTTAAACACATTCTATCTCTTCACGTACATAATTTAAAGTACATACATTATTAAATAAAGATACTTGAAAAAATGTTATGCATCTGTAATAAATCTACTGAATCAAGATATTAAATTTCGAATAAAATTTGTTGTAAGTTTAAGATATGTATGCCAGTCAGATAACTTTTTTTTAAAAAAATATTTAGTTACTATTAATACTCTAAAGAAAACAATGTAACACGAATCACTGTTTTTGCACCCGAGTAATTGATTATGTCAATAATTTCGTTTTTCTTGGTGTTTTCAATAGTCATGTGTGCCATCAAATCTTATAACTATCTTTTTTTAATTACACTGTCAGTTACATATAACTTATAGATATCCTAAATCATTGAAACAAAGATACAAGTTACTTTTTGTTTATCGTTATGTAGCATAAATACATATTCATGCAAATATTCAGGCTATTTATTATTTGTTGTTTTATATACCGGTACAATAAACATTAATGGACCACATAAACAAAGAGCTAACTACTGCCTCTATTCACATTTTTAGCTTAAAAGATTAGTTACTGGTACAAAACTAACTCAAGAACTAGTTTCTATTAAATAAAAAAATTTATAATAACATAGTTACAACCTACAAAGTTAGTTATCAGTAATCTTTTCATGTTCGATATCTGAAGTAATACTTATATTTTAACTATAAATGCAAAAATTAATTTCGTCACAATACCCGTTTTTACACCTCTATATATGTATATATCTTACAAGTCCACAAGAGAGGATAACTCCATATATTCATTTTTAACTCAATATTAATTTTAAAATCTTTAAGGTTCTATGCTGAAACTCATG
>JAIXMQ010000218.1:0-11200 GCA_025716855.1 Pilaira anomala
TAGAAATCTTTCTGGGTTTTTTAAAGTTCTTCTTGATATTCATTTTTTTTTTCCGTGGATGTAGGGCAATCGGCTGCTTTGTGTCCATGTTCATCACATGCAAAACATAATACACGGGCATTTGCCTTCTTACAATTAAACTTCGTGTGATCTTCACCATGACAGTATCGACACCATGTTTTCATATCAGGGAAAGTTGCATGGCAGTATTCGTCTTTACCTAGGTCTAAAGTATGTTGGAGTTCCTTGAACTCTTTATTTTTAGGGCGATATAGGGTGGCCTTGCCATTACCCATAAACCATCCTTTGCGTGATTCCTTAAGTAATGATACATCTAAAACTTCTCCGTACTTTTTTAATCCTTCAGTCAATAATACTCTCAATTCAGCTTCTGATTTGAAAGGTATGTCGGTCAAATTCAGTTGGGTCACGTTCCCGTCACCTTCGATGGCGAGACAGGGTAAAAGTTGGGTTTGTAACTTCTCATAGAAAACTCCGTACTTAAGAAAAAATTTTAATATTTCAGGAGATGGATAAAGTTCGATATAACGTTCTGATTCTTTTCCGAGGAACTTCAATCCTCTAAAGTTTGATACGCCATCATATGTACCGGCGAAGATGTCGAAGTGTTCGTCAATCGTGATACTGGGGATTTTCGAAATGTCGAGGAAGCATGCCCCTCTACCTCTCGCATTGCGCCAGATCTTGGTCGAGATCGACTTAAATTCATTGTTTTGAGTTTTTTCAGTTTCAAGCGTGTTAATTTGTGGACCGTCTTTATTGGCATGGTCTGTCAAGGAGTGTTTGTTTGTTGTAACTTGTCTCACTATATCAGAATATGATTTTCCGGTTCTAAACCCCGCCCTGGGGTGGTTGTGTTTTGTAGCGGAAAGAGCCATGTCTTTTTTGAAAATTCATTCGAAGGAGTAACCGATTTTGTTGTATTGATTGATGTTGTAGAAACACAAGGGTTGGTTAACTATGATAAATACATGCCAAAGGTTGCTTTACGTCGTTCTGGGATGCACAAGTATGTTGTCTGTCGTTTTGATGATATTGTTTGTAACGTTGGACTCGTTAGATTCAACCAAACCGATACTCGTTAAAAAGTGATAAGTCACCATATTTTTAAAGAACGTTTAGACTCTAAAATGCGAAACCCAAGTAATCTTTAGATTTAATAAATAAACAATTATATAGACTGACGTAATAAGTTTTTTTTTTTTTTTTTTTTTTTTTTTTTTTTACCTGCTTTATACTCAGAGACCCAAATTACTTGATGCATTTTGATCTTTTACGTATGCTTCTCTTTTATATCACACCCTTATTCTTTTTATATTGTATAAGGACTATTTTATTTTATATAGCTTTTCATAATGGTCTACTCAAATATTGTTACTTTGATTTTTTTTCCTTCTTTGTACGAGCTTTACCCTTGAGGATTATTTCTCAATCGAAACTTTCGATATTTATTTCCACTATTAAAAGCTTATCCTAACAGACAGAAGACAACTTTGTTAATGAATTTATCAAATATATACTTTCCGTCTAAAAACATATACTGACAACTGATGAGTCCCATGACAACAATTCACTTCATTATACGAATGAGTAAAGACATAAACTTTTTTTTCTTTGACAAATAGTATATATTTACGAAGCTCTAATAAAGCTTTAATATATACGAGCAATTTTGGTCTAATACATATATACAACCATGAAGTAGGCCCATATTCAGTGTTTTTTTTTTTTTTTTTATAGAAGAAGAAAATAAACAGAGCTGTTATAATTTTAGATAGAAAAAAAATTACTTTTTGAAATTTATGTATGTAAAAAAAAAAAATTGTTTGATAAGTCTCCAAAATAGTTTGTTGCAAACAATTAATCCGTGTATTTTTTTCTTTTCCCATCGGTTTCGGATATATTAAAAAAAAAGAATAATTGTTTGTAAAACGAACAATATTGTTTACAATTTCAACATCAGTTGTTCGATTTGTTACCCAAGTTGTTTACAGCGAACAACCAATCCGCCATAGTGTAGAGGAGCCGCAAGATAAACATTCGATGTACTTCGGAACGAAGGGTATGAGAAGCAATTTGCGAGAATAACTTTTGCCAGCAGTTGTGCTGGATTATACACTGTTAGTAAAAAAATTATTACATAAAAATATACTGGAAAAAAAAATATCATCTAACATTTTTTTGTAGCCCGGGTATTATGGCCAAGACGGTGCTGAGGCCGTCTTTTACATTGCTTTGAAACTCTTGTTTAAAAGGTCGATTTGCTGAAACCTCTTGGGCCGGAGAAATGGCTCATGAATCTAGCTATTTAAATCTATTAAGACACGAAATGGTACCCGAAATTGGATACCGTCTCATCCAACATGATTTGAGAGAGATGGGTTATCCTGTCGATAATGTCGGCTTAGACATTAATATAGAAGAAAAGATTATGATGATTACAGCTAGCAATAGTTATAGTAAAATTCATGTCAAATTAGACGAAGAGAACTAATATCTCAATAAAAATAAAAGATATAGCAAAATATCCGTCCAAGTAGTTTTATTTTTTGCGTCCAATTTTTATTGCCAACAAACAGAAATCCGTCCAGAAAATAAATATTTTGAAGCCCAGAAAAAATCCGTCCAAATTGTAAAACAGCACCCCATTCTGGATAAAATAAAATTCGGACATAAAAGGGTCACTTAAGCGGAGAGAATGTGTACCCTAAAAGGTCAATTTGATAGTTATCCAACTTATCCAGGTTATCCAGGTTATCCTGGATTTTCTGAAACGTCACTAAATAAATTTTTATACAATATCATTGGCTCCCCTTTTTAAAAAAAGTAACTTTATTCACCACTATAATTATTTCAATAAACAATGTTACATATTTCCTTCCAACCATTTTTTTATTAATATTTTTATTTTAACAATGGTACCTCAAAGAAGAAGAAAACCTACTCTTGAAGAAGTCGTTAGAACATTAACTGCTATACGTCCTGCAGGTTCATTGTTTGTATCTAACGTCCGTGTTACTAAATATGTTGCCAAACAAAAATCACCAAGAAAAAGAGTGAAGAATGTTGTTGACAACGCAGCTGCTTCCAGTGGAGCATCTGTTTTCCAACCTTCCTCGTTAGATGATGTTAATGATAACAATGTCCCTTTCGAGGAAGTTCCTTCCACCTGGTCTGTTCAGTTACAAGACCTCGCAGAAAGGTACATCGTGTCTATTGGTGCACATGGAGAACCAAAATTCACTACAATTTCTCCTCCCACCGAGATGACTTGCTCTTGTACCGAACTGAAGGTCATAAAAAGTATTTATTTGTACTTCTATTGTGGTATAAAAAAAACTGGAGACTTTTACTTGGATGTATACACTAATTAATATTACAGGCTCTTGAAGTTTCGAAATTTCTTTTTGTCCTTGCAAGTCTTATGCTCAGACTTTAGTGGAAATGGGCTTCATGCCTACTTCTGTGACCCTTCCTGATGTCGCAGTTCATTTTAGTCTGTTGGAATTCTTTGCCATCCAGAGAGAAGTAGCTGGAATCTCTGGTCAAGCAATGGCCGAGATTTACAGTAAAATGAATCATACCAAAGTAAGTAAATTATTTATTCAATATATCTCAAAATTAACTTTTTACAAATTTATAAGAGACCACTTCAGGAAAAAATCTGCCAAAGTTTGCTTCTGATTTACTTCAGAATGCTCATTTTGGTAGATGAGTATAGCAATGATACTTTCCCGGGTTATTGCGATGAGGAAGGCTGTGTTGCTTGTCCTGATGTAAGATTCTGATTTATCTTTAATATTAATCTAAATCTCTTATTTATTTATTTTTATAAAAGGATTCTGGTGAGGGAAAATTGGACAGCAGAACAATTTCTGTTGATGGCTGTTACAGTCATAAGTCGGAATCAAATTCGACTTTTGATCCAATGACTACCGACAGTATCGATAGAAAGATGAGCAAGATCTGGGTGGATGACATGTTGGTATCCAGATACGAACAGAATATGGATGAAGCCGAAGTTGAAGTTGCTGATGCTGTCGAGGGAGACATGAACGTAGTAAGAAGATTAGTATTTATTTACATTGTTATAAATGCGCAAAAATTAATCACATATTACTACTAGGTTGGAGGGAAGAAAATTCGTTCACAGCTGGTCGTTACGCTCCAGTGAAGTCCAAAAGGTACACCGTCACGGGTCTTTTTGGTGCTTGCTGTGCGCGTCACGACTCTGTTCTCAAGCTGGTGGACATGAATAGTGGTGAAGGGTAATAATGATATCTAGAACAAAAAAGCTATAGCTATTTAAACATTAACTCGTCATTTTTTTATAATTTGAACTTTAGATCTCAATATTCATTAGCCATTATACATCAAATACTTGGTGATTCAGGTAATGATGGTTTGTCCGTCAGCACCTCGCCTAACATCAACATAATGTATGATATCGCATGCAAGATCAAGAAGAAGCTCTACGTTAGTATTACACCATTTGGAAGTATTTGAAGTTAAATAGGATAACTGATTAAATTATCAACTATGTTTATTTAGGACCACTTCCCCGGCTTGAAGGAGAAATGCAAACTTGCTGTTCCGGTATTTCACGCCTATGCGCACATCCAACATTGCCAGGTCATTCACAATTCTAGATATAGGGACGGGTTTGGCCTGACCGATGGTGAAGGAATTGAGCGCCTCTGGGCATACCTTAACAAGTTTGTCAAAGTAACCAGAAAAATGGGGCAAGGAAATCGTAAGCTTGTTTTGTATAGAGCTGCTAAAGCATACAACGAGAAGAAAAAGGAGACCATGGGTAAGCCATTATTAATGTACAAGTTAAAATGATTAAATGTATTAATAAACTTGTCTTTTTTATTGTTAAAGCTGAAACCTTGATGAAGAGCCTCAGAGCAGCTGAATTGAAAGAAGCTGCTGCAACAAGATTGGGCGATGTACTGGCATTCTCTGATTTACTTGAAAATGACTGGAAAGACCACGTTGAAAGTTTGACCAACAGTCATACTTTCTCTGGAATCTCGCAGCTGTTGTCTCCTGGTCAAGCTGAAGTGACCGCTTACTTTGCACTCTTTCGAACCAGAGAGAACATGGTGTAAGGGGTTTTTTTTAATACATTCAATATATTGTTTTTACTTTTTTTTTTAGGCAAGCCACACCAAGCTTCCGTGCCAAGTTGAACAAACAAATGGATAAGCTTCTTTTCACTATTAGGGAAACAATCCCTAGTTTTGTTTTACCTGCAGACCCTCATGAACGACAAGAGATCATTGACAGTGATGACATCTTACGTCAAAGATTCGAGAGAATCAAGAAGGATACTTGTATTAATGCGATACGTTCTAACATTAGAGCGTATCACCTTACCAATTATAAACTTTACCAATCTGGTCACATAGGTACTTTTTTTTATACACTGTAATGGAAAGCATCACTAAAATTCTTATGTTCTTCGTTAGGTACCAAACTTGGTAAAAGGTACGAGGAATTTTTACGAAAGCAGAGTAAGACAATCTCTGCTTTAACCAAAGCATTTAACGATGAATTCCACAGTAAGTTGAAGTACCAAATGATATTGTAGTTTTCGCTTGTGTATTAATTGAAAATTTCAGCAAATTGTACGTACAAGGAAATGAGCACTAAGGATCACCCCATTTGGGGTGTTGAAGTTAATTCCTTGACCCTTGATCATTTGGAAAGAAAAAGAGCAATAGAAGAACAAGCTCTTTTGAAGGTAATTACATTTAAAATTAATTGATTAATTAACAAAACTAATTATTGTGCTTTTTTAGAGGGACATCTTCTACCTTCGAAAGTATGCTTCCAGTAATTTGGAAAAGAAGAAAGATTGCCTCGGTTGTGTCAAGACCAAGATTGAAGTGGAAAAAGATAAAAATGTTCTTTTTAAATACGAAGGTATCCTGAAGTTGTTGAAATCGAAAGTATCACAAGCAGAAACATTCAAGAGACTTGTCATCGGTAAAACGATGTCTGTCTCTGTTTCTGACCTTGTTGTACCGGAAGCTTCTGGTACTGAAGGTGCCTTTGCGACTAATGGTTTAGATGGGAATTACCTTGACGATGAAGTCGAAGACATTGAAGCCTTTGGAAACTTGGATGATGATGATGATGATGCTGACGAAGATGATGAAGATGAAGTAGAAGATTCTGATGATGAAGTTTGATTTTTTTGTATCACTCAGAATAAAATACTTTTTTTTGTACCATATAGAATAATAAACTTTTTTTTTTGCTACTCATGTGTATGCATAATTTCATTTGCTTATTTTTTGTAAAAGCTAATTATAAAAAGCAGCTTCGACAGTTATCTTTTATAACGTAGTAATGAATTTATACTATTATACAGGAGCTTTTTTAAGCATGACCTTTAATTATTTTACATACATATTAGCCAATCAAATTGAAGAAAGAAGAACTCCGGTTCATGTCATTTTTTAATGTAATTGTAACAACATATAACTATATCATACTGTAATAACATTTGCAATTGCATTTTAATACAGTCTAATAATCGAAGTAGACTTTAAGAATTTATATCAATATCTGTTTTATATAATTACTACGGTATTTTCTTTTTAATAAATAAAAATATTATACACTTAAGATATATTCTTGCATATATATTCTAAAAATATAAATCCAAGATCAAACTTAATAACTTACTCAAAGCATCCCCAACCGCGGATTTAAATCAATAAAAGTTTTACTTTAAATTTTTTTTAAATCCTTGATCACCCAACGGGGGTTGTAAAAAAGTTGCACAATAACATTTCGGTCCCAAAAGTTTTTCAGAGGTTGTACTTTTGCAACCTCTGAAAATCTGGATTTACTTTTTTTCGAAGCTTGAACGGACTTTTTTTTTTTTTATTCTTTTTTTGGTAAAATTTAATTAACAATAGCATGAACTACACGTTCTATATCATTATTAACACACTTGAAATTCAAACTCTTCATAGTATTTTTAGTTGATAATTAATTAATAAAGTATTGCCTTTCTTTTATACAGTCTACCTTCTTTAAATTACTTTTATAAAAACAAAAAATGATTAACATCGAAAGATATTTAGATTCACTTGACAGTAATATGGATAATGAATTGAAAGAGTTTCTTATGCTTATAGAATCATCAGACGAAGAAGATACAAGAATGGACGATATCGATGTATATGCTGCTGCTGCTGTTTATTTTGATGAGAAAGCTAAACCTAAAAAGCGCGGAGGCTCTACTAAAGGTCGTGTGGTAATCCAAAGGGATCGTCAAAGGGCTGAGGCTGCTTTGAATCTGAATTACTTTGCCGCAGTTCCTACATACCCACCTGAAATTTTTCGTCGTCGTTTCAGAATGCGTCGTGAGCTATTCAATAGAATCGTAGAAGGTGTTGAAAAGCAGGATAGCTACTTCGAGCAAAGACAAGATGCACGTAAGGTCTGGGGGTTTACGGCCAGACAAAAATGTACTGCTGCTATCCGCCAGCTTGCATATGGTGCGTCGCCTGATTCATATGACGAGTACTTGCAAATGGCAGAATCTACTGGAATGGAATCATTGAAGCGTTTTTGTAAGGCAGTCATTGATCATTTTGGAAAGGAATACCTTCGAAACCCTACTGCTGATGATCTCAAGACAATCTTGAAGGTTAACGAAGAAAGAGGTTTCCGGGGAATGCTAGGATCAATCGATTGCATGCATTGGGAATGGAAAAACTGCCCTACCAGCTGGCATGGTCAGTATACTGGTAAGGAAAAGTACCCAACTATCATTCTTGAAGCAGTAACTACTCAAGATTTGTGGATCTGGCATTGCTTTTTTGGTTTACCTGGTGCCCTTAATGATATCAATGTTTTGGATCGATCCTTTGTATTCGACGATTTTCTTACTGGTGAAGCTCCAAAAGTATCATATGTGTTAAATGGTCATCAGTACGAGATGGGTTATTACCTGGGTGATGGTATTTATCCAAAGTATGCCAATTTGGTAAAAACCATACGCAATCCTACGACATTAGGCGAAAAGGTATATTTTTATTCATTACAAAAATAACGAGAATGTTTTTAACGAACCATATTCAACTTGTAGAACTTTTCTTCAGCTCAGGAAGCGGTAAGAAAAGATGTCGAGCGTGCCTTTGGCGTTTTACAAGGAAGGTTTAAGATATTGACGGCTCCAGCCAAATTGTGGGATGAAAGACAGCTAAAAAATGTTATGCTTCACTATGGCGGATTCCTTGGATACTATTCGACTAAACTTGTTGGCAAAACGAACAAATTTTACATATAAATACTTGTTTGAGAAATAGCACTGCTCAATTTTTGGACCAACAAGTTTGTTGGAAAAGTTAACAAGTTTATTGTTGGAAATGCGACAAGTCCGTTCGTAAAGCAAACAAGTCTTTTGTTCTTTTTGTTAACAAGTATTGACGTTAAACCAACAAGTTCTTTGTTCGTTTTGTTAACAAATATTTACGTTAAACCAACAAGTGTCTTGTTCTTTTTGTTACCTCAGTTGTTCATAAAACAGCATTTATATATATATATATATATATTTTTTTTTTTTTTTTTTTTTTTTTTTTACGTATAAAAATTAATTTATTATTTGAATTTTACTTTTATTTAATTATACAATATCGTTTATAGTCATAGATACTTTGGGTCATGAGCAATATATATATATATATATACATTATGTTTATTCATACCTCGTCAATAGCATGTATACATCAATGTTTCTTATAAATATATAGGCCAAATACTCAAATATCATTCATACTCTCTACCAGATTTACCAAAACTTCAACTTTATAAAAATACCTACTCGCTTATTTCCAACACATGTGTTTCTTCAAGACAGCTTACTAGATTACTTGGGCAAAATGTAGGATCAAAAGCTGATTGATTGGAAGGTCAAGATGAATTTAAAAAAAAAAGTCAGTAATGTAAGCCTGCGTAATAATATCATTTCAAGTGACACTTACTTCAATTCAGAAATGACCAATGTAAGTGTAATAACAAAATACAGATACATGTAGGAGGGAAACCGAAAGAAAAAAACAAAAAAGGACAACCTAAAAAAAAGTCAGTTATGTAAAGCAGTGAATCAATTTCCATGCATGTGACACTTACTTCAATCCAGAATTGGCCAGCATATCCGATTGAGAGAACAACCTAAAATATACATACACATTTACCAAAAAGACTCCAAAAAAAAAAAAATAGACATTCATCAAATAGACCCTAAAAAAAAAACATGACACCAAAGTAGACATATAAGAGGAAAACCTGGTATTCAATCCTGTACTAAAGTGTCCAAGAAGTAAGAACAATAGTCAAAAACTCGATGACCATATTTACACCTTGAAAAAAAAAAGAAACCCTTGATAAGCAGTGTTCTAAGGAAAAGCATCTAAGTAAAAGAATGGATAATATAGAATATGTATAATACCCAAACACACCAAAAAAAAAAGGGTATTCCGGTTAAGCTATTCTAAAAGAAGGTCTTTAAAGAAAGAATATCGATCCGATTCTGACAGACTACACAATAGAGGTTGAATAAATTCATTAATTCTTACATAAACTGAAGAAAAAGAACCCAAAAAAAAAAAAAACTTACAAGTTAACCTCGACACAAGGCTATTGAACAATAGGTAAGCATACATTTCCACAAAAAAGAAAAAGCTATGTCAGCAGACACTTTGAATCCAAAAAGTGACGCAGTACAGTGTTTCATTCTTTAGAGGTGATTCTGGAGTTCCCAGTTGATGAGTCAGCTAAAGTAGATTTCGAATTAGAATGAAACCAGGTAACAATAGACCAATAAGACAAGTAACCAATAAGTAACTAAAATTGTTACCATTATATACCGGGGGTGGTTATACGTAAGTCAACTCCATTATAAAAGACCCTTATTTTGAAGAGTCTGTCAAGATCTAACAAAAAAAAAAAAAAAACATCTTGTCAAGTGCTAGAAAAAAAAAAGATGACTTAATTAGATGAGCAATTGTCTTTCCAGAAAAAAATATTACATTGGTGGTTGTTTACGATTTTTCGGTAGTAAGATTTCAGTAAAGTCATTAATTGAAAGGTGATTGCGTACAAAAAAAAAAAGAAAAAAAGAAAAAAGACGACAATTCAAGTCTAAAAATTTTTTATTTAAAAGTGACTATTTTTTTTGTCTTTTACTCTGACGTGTTCGGGTTGCACGTTTTTTCTTGGCAGGTAAAGGTTTGACCATGTCTTCTACTTCATTACTACTGTCATCATCTCTGGCAATAACTCTTTTTTTTTGTATGACACGACTACGAGGTGGAGGAGAAGGAGAGCGAGGAACAAAAGAAGGAGATAAAGGAAGAGGGAATAAAGAGAGAGTAGTGAATTCTCGGTCATAGTCATACATGTCATAAAAGTCATCGCCGCAATTCAAGTTGACAAAGTCAGAAGATGGTCTTTCTTCTCTCAAAGCTTCAGCATTGACTTGCATGTCACTATAAAAAAAAAAGGTAACGTTTAATGCCTGAGAAAAAAAAAAAGTAATATATTTTACTTACGTGAAAGCAGAAGAGCCACTTGACCCAGTATCTTTATTGTTGACAGCAGCTTCATTCCTAGATCGGTTACTTCTATGCTTATGTGTCTCAGATAAAAGAAGACGAGCTGCCCAAGAATCTTGGCATCTTGAAAGAGGAAACCCGTGTTGAGCTGCAGCTTTTTCAAGCTTATAGCAGTATCTTGAGGTTATTTCAGAGGAAACTTGGGACCAAACAGGTAAAACCACTGACTTGTTTTTACTCTTCAGTTCTTTGTAAATTTCATCTACCATATCATCATGGATTTTTCTAGCTACTGTCTTGAGAATTCTGTATTCTTGTTTATTTCTTTCGTCATCAATTCGAAGACCAGTAACGTCTCTTTCCTTGTTAAAATGATTGATAAGACCAAGTAAACGCAAAAGAGGACCAGGATACGAATTTGGGTAAGTACTATCAAAGGCTTTTGTTACTTCCTCAAGTACTTTAGGAATGTCACGTTTGCCTAACAAGTCAGGGTTCAAAGGGTTGGCAGTACCATTTTCTCTTGCTTTTTATAAGATAAAAGAAAAATTAGTAAAAAAAAAACATTAAAAAAAAAATCTGTATTTAATACCTTGAGT
>JAIXMQ010000219.1:0-10912 GCA_025716855.1 Pilaira anomala
GTCTTTTAATAGTTCTTTGATTCAACTCTCAGTGGTTAATCAGTAGTAAGTAATATTTAAGTTATATTAAATAGAAGATAATGTTTATTCAAATAAAGAGTGGGGATATTTATACTAGTTGACTATATGTTGATTATGTAATTAATAAATGTAGTATGATAATGATGGTAATATATAAGATGCATAAAAGGGAATAAGTATTCGTAATCATTCGTAATGGTATTCATATGTTTGCATATGATGAGGTCTTCATGTGTTGGCATATGATACATAGTGGTATGATTCTTATTTCTTATTCTTCTTGATACGTTGGTGGGTATTGCATATGTTTGGTGTAAACTTCCTTTTACGTAAAGCCTTCTTTTTTAGCATGATTTCTATTTCAACCGGAATATCACTAGTCGGGCCGGACACCGGAACAGTTCGGCTCGGAACACCTGAATCTTGGACATCCATGCCATCACTCGATTCCAGGCTGACATTACCCCCTTTCAAGCTTTGTGTTCGACCCTGAACACTGGAAGCAGGTAGACCGACAGGAGCAGAAGGGAAAAAAATTGATTCAGTAGGCGGGGAAATAGGTTCAGTGAGGACTTCATCTTCTTCAGGAATGGATAATTCATCAATTACCGGAGTTAAGGTTACGGGACTTTCATTAACAGGTTCAACAGAAGGTACTTCAGATGGATGGGTAACTATAGTTTCATTAGGGACATCTATAGTAATGGGTGTAATGGCAGTATCAACAGGTTCATTTTCACCATAAATATCAATAGGTGTTGGTGACGTCACCGGATCAACATTATCGCCTCGTAAAGGAGCGGGCACGGACTTCATGGCATCATTATATTCCCGACGAGCTGTAGTAGGATCATACCAAGGTTCAGAAGGGCGATCACCTTTTGCAGGGCGTAAACGATCAACGTGTACAAGCGATTTTAGCGGTTCACCAGCCAGAGTTTGTAACTGATAGGTACCATAATCAGGAAAAGCTTCAACTATAATAAAAGGACCTTTGAATTGTGGCTCTAACCCATATCGACCTTCATGCGTTAACATAACCATATCACCTAGTTCAAAAGTAAGTTTTTTTATAGCAGCATCCCATCGTATTTTATCTTTTTCCGCCATTGCTTTTAACCTAAATTCTGCAGCGGCACGGTGTTGACCTAGTCTAGTTAATTCGCGAGAAGTAATATCGGCAACAGTACGAGGATCTTTAAAGGTAGCAGAGTCAATGTAAGGATGTAGTGTATCACCAGGTAATTTTGGCTCACGACCATAAGTTAAATAGAACGGACTAAAACCTGTAGTAGAATGGACACGAATTCTACAAGACCAAAGTGCAGCATGAACAAAATCATCCCATCTATGAAGAGCACCATTAGTATATTTACGTAACATTTGTTTAATAACGCCATTAAATCTTTCAGCTTTAGAGTTAGTACGAGGATGATAAGCAGATGTTAATTTGAATTTAGCTCCAATCCTTTTTGTATATTCTTGAACTAAAGCACTAGTGAAGTTAGCACCTCTATCTGTTACAATTTCGGACATAACACCAAAGTTCATCACAATTTCTTCATAAATAAAATCAGCGACAGCTTCTTTTGATGCCACAGGTACAGCTCTTGCGACACACCAGTTTGTAGCATAATCTACACCAATTAATAACCAGCGGTTACCTTTTAAAGTCATAGGAAGATCAAGGAAATCTAAGTGCCACCTATCGAAAGCAGTAGGTACCTTTAGTGGATGCATTTCATCATGATGTACACGACCTCTACGACTATTAATTTGACATGCAGGGCAAGTATTTAACCATTGTTGAATATCTAAACGAAGTGACGGCCACCAAAAACGAGGTATCAGCATCTTGAGCATTGTTTTAAAACCAGCATGACCAAACGAATCATGGTATTGACCAACTGTTTCAGCACGTTTTGCAAAAGGTAAGAAAGGAACACGCTTTACACCAGAGGTAGTATCAATTGCAACTTTACGATAAACTTGATTAGAAGTAACAATAAAGTGTTTTTCTTCTCTATCTAATATTGCTTTTATTTCTGCTGATTTTACCTTTTTTCTGTTTTCTGGAATTAATAAGAGAGGCCAATCACTACGAAGTGTAGTAGGTAAATGATTCCAAGTAGCATAAAGATATTCAGGCTCCATTGGTTGTAAATTAGGGTTTGAGTCAGTTGCATTAAAATCCATTCTTGATAAAATGTCAGGTATTATATTTTCTTTTCCCGGTTTGTAACAAATAGTAGGAGCATACAATTCCAATTCGTTAATCCACCTAATTAATCTACTTGGTGGGTTTTCTTTTGACCTAAAATACTCAAGAGGAAGATGATCTGAAAATACAGTATAACCTTTTGGGCACCCATCTACATAACACCTCCAAGTTCTCAACGCATGTAAAATTCCTAATAATTCTCTCTCTTGAGCTGGTAGTTTAGTTTCTGAATCTGCATATTTCTTCGATTCAAAACAAAGTGGATGCCAAGGAAGAGCAGGATCATCATCTGGTTGTAGTAGTACGGCACCACATCCCCTATCAGACGCATCAACTTCAATTCGCAAAGGCTTTTCCATATTAACAACTTGCAATACAGGACATGATGATAATAATTGCTTCAACCTATCAAAACTAGTTTGGCAGTCACTGGTCCAAATTATTGGTCGTGTTTTTATACCTGTCCCCCTTGTTAAATCAGTCAATGGCGCGGCAATAGAAGCGAAGTCTTTTATAAACCGTTTATAAAATTGAGCAAAACCTATGAATTGTCGTACTTCTTGAACATTCTTCATTTTAGGCCAGTCCTTCACCACTTTCACCTTTTCTGGACTTGGAGAAATACCTTTGGCAGTGTTGTATCTGAACCAACTAGTAAAAATACAAATAAAAAAAAATAATAAAAAAACACAATTGAAAAATATAACAATAATATAATCAGCAGTGCTGGTAGGGAAAGAAAGAGGAATAATAATAATCTATATTACATTCTCTTCACACTTTATTATATATAAGAAATAACTTGAACTGGTGTAACAGATTAAACATCCATATTAGGATTACACACCATAATTATTAATTCAACCCAGACATCATATATTTAAACTTTCAGGACACACAAAATCACCGGATCATTCTTAATAAGTATACATCCTAATGATCTGATATTACTCTTGATCTTCTGTCAAATCTAGAAGACGATGTTCTTATGTGAACACAATAATATTAAAATAGATCGCAACCGCTATCATAATAAATAATCAAGATTACTCATTTTAAATAAAACAATCTCCGTAACTATTGACAATCGCTATTGATGCTGTAAGGTAGGCTCGTATACAACAGCAGTAATCTTGAAACCAACAAACGTCAATTCAGTTTTTCCAAATTCACACTTTTTTTTATTTGCAATTAAACGTTCTTTTTTCAGTACTTCTAGGATCTGACGAACATGGACCTTATGTTCTTCAAGTGTTTCACTAAAAATAAGAATATCATCAAGATACACGATAGTAGTTTTATCAATATATTCGCCCAGGATCTTGTTCATCAGTGATTGGAATACAGGTGACGCATTGCATAAACCGAAAGGCATTACAAGCCAAGAGAATTGACCGTACCTCGTATTGAAGGCAGTTTTTGGAATATCATCAGGATGGATTCTAATTTGGTGGTAACCACTACGTAAATCTAAACTTGTAAAATAACGTGCCTTACTCATTTTATCTAAACACTCGTCAATACGTGGAATACTTGAACTATTACGGATCGAAAGTTTGTTTAAAGCTCTGTAATCAACACACATACGAAGGCTACCTGGTTTATTTGACCCTGGATCAGGCTTCTTGCGAACGAAAAGGACACCAGCACCCCAGGGAGAAGAACTAGGTTTTATTAGACCTAACCGAAGCAATTCATCAAGTTGTTTCTTTAATTCATCTAATTCCAATGGACTCATTTTATATGGAGGACGGGAAACAGGATCAGCATTACCAGTATCAATTAGATGATGTATACCACGATCTGGAGGTAAACCAGGTAATTCATCTTTAAACACATCAGCAAATTCTTGTACGAGATTATCCCAGTAGTCAGTATTATGTAATTTTGGATTCTTGAACTTGTCATCTTCATTATTGTATTTAATAAAGAATAAAAAACTTTCACCACCTTTTTTTATCAATCGATCTGCTTGTTTGTGGCTAATCAAGTAACTAAGTTTTGGAATAGGAGAATGTGAATGTTTTTTTATATTTGTGCAAGGTTGTAATTTGACACGCCCATTATTTAAATACCAAGTATCATTTTCCCAATCAGGTGTTGGTTGTGCTTGCTTCAACCAGGAGCGTCCTAAAATAAGATCAAACTTGGTAGGAAAAACAAAAGCGGCAATTTTATTTTGAACACCATTAAGATCAATATCCATTATAGTCTTGTGTTTTATTTGAGAAATACTTCCTCTTGCAGTTTCAACTTGACGATCATTCACCGAGATAAGTTTTGATTTATCAATAGAATTAATAACATGGGGAGAGACATAATTTTCACTAGCACCCGAATCGATCAGTACTTGAAATTGTTTACCATGAAATGGTATAGGATAGAGTGGTAAGGTAGTAGCAATTGCATTTAATTCGGTCAGATATTGTAATTCATCAGTAAGCGACTTTGGATACACAATAGGTAATATTTTAACAACTACATCTTGAGAGTGAAAATCATTATGGGAGTATGGCCTAGGAGTAAGTATAGGGTATAGTGTGTTATCTAGCGAAATATCATTAGAATAAAGTTCAAAATCGATTAAATTTTTATTATTGTTATCAGGAAAATTATTATTATTATCTGATTCATGTAGCTGAACTTCCTGTTCTTCAACTACGTGGAGCGAAAATCCTTCTTGTTAGAATGTTGATCATCCAGTTTCTTGATGTCGTATAATCTTGAACGGCAATTTCTTTTCATGTGTCCCACCTTATGACAATAATAACAAGTAGAATTATTTGAGTTACTTGATGAAGTGTTTTTACGATTGTTGGAATATCCACCACGAGAATAACCAGAACGAGGATAATTATTACCAAATCTTGAATTTGATCTTTGGTAATTTCTGTCATCAACTACATCCAAATCCATGGGATCATCCACACGTTGTTGTTGTTTAGTTTTATTAATAGTAGAAGGACCATACGAGTCTTCTTCTTGTTGAGCGCTATCAAAAGCCAGAGCAGCATGAATAGCTTCTTTCAATGTTGTTGCTTCATATTGTCGAATATGTGAACGCATAGGTTTACTAATTAAACCTCGGACAAACTTGTCGCATCCTTCTTCGTCAGTCATATTGGGAATAGCCAACTTGATGTCCATAAAATTGTTGATATAAGATACAACGTCACCAGTTTGTTTCAATATAGCTAAGCGATCACGAGCAATTATAACGGAATTATAAGGTCTAAAAAATTCAGTAATTAGTCTTTTTAACTCCAACCAGCTTGTAGGTGCCTCATCAGTTAATTCAATTGTTCTGAACCAGGCGTCAGCTCTATCTCTCAATAAGGTAGTAGCAAATAGGTAACTTCTTTCATCATTCCATCTTTGAAAGTTGATATATCTTTCAACGGATCTAATCCAAAAATCGATTAAGAGTGCATCTCTTGTACCATCATAAACATTAGGCTCTTTCACTCTCACCTGTTTATTTTCAGCCATCGCACTAGTGAACTTCTTGATAAGTTCAGCCATATCAGTATTATAATCATTATTTTTTTCCATTTTTCTATCAGTCATATCTTCGGATACTGGTGCTACCAAATGTAAGTCTTTTAATAGTTCTTTGATTCAACTCTCAGTGGTTAATCAGTAGTAAGTAATATTTAAGTTATATTAAATAGAAGATAATGTTTATTCAAATAAAGAGTGGGGATATTTATACTAGTTGACTATATGTTGATTATGTAATTAATAAATGTGGTATGATAATGATGGTAATATATAAGATGCATAAAAGGGAATAAGTATTCGTAATCATTCGTAATGGTATTCATATGTTTGCATATGATGAGGTCTTCATGTGTTGGCATATGATACATAGTGGTATGATTCTTATTTCTTATTCTTCTTGTTACGTTGGTGGGTATTGCATATGTTTGGTGTAAACTTCCTTTTACGTAAAGCCTTCTTTTTGAGCATGATTTCTATTTCAACCGGAATGTGAGGAACTAGGCTTGATAGTACTATAATGATAACAAGAAAATACCTACTAGTTACGAGCGTTGTTGATATAAGTTATAAGTAAGTGTTTATTATAAAATATAAGGGAAAAGAGTATACAAGATAATCGACAATGGATGGGAAAGGTGGAGGAAAAGGGGAAGTATTTATATCTATTTGGATAACATGGGTTTACATGATGGAAAGTCTTGGCATGAGTTCAATGGTTTATGTTTCAGCTTACGCGGCCTGAAACATGTATCTGATTACTAATACATGTTTCAGCTTACGCGTCTGAAACATCGGTGACTAATAATGATTCAGATCGATCTCGTGGAACATGGTAGAAGGTCGTGGACACTAGATGAGACTGCTGAACCTGGGACTGTCATAGAATCTCATGGAAGGTTGTGGAAGGTTGGTAGAGTTGATGATGACGTGGTTCATGACATGACCTCCCTTTCTAGGATCGAGCTCCGTTGAGAGACTTCGAGCACTTGGATGCTTGGCGTGAAACTTCTCGATTAGGTCTTAGCAATGAGCTAGGTTACGAAGGGGTTCCCAGGTACGATCCATGGAGTTGTAACCTTTCCAATGAACAAGATACTGGAGTTGTCTTCTATGGATACGTGAATCAATGATTTGTTCTACCTCGTATTCTTCTTGGTTATTGACAATATCGGGTGGTAGTTCCTTGGGTTGTCTATCTTGGATTTTGTCTACTTGGTAAGGTTCTAGGAGATTAATGTGGAACACTGGGTGTATGCGCATAGTATTCGGGAGTTCCAACTTGAATGATCTTGAACCTGTCTTGGCAATAATCTTGAATGGGCCTAATCGTTTGTAATCAAGTTTCTTGGTTGGGCGTTGAGACTTGATGTTCCTGGTAGAGAGCCAAACTTTGTCTCCTACTTCAAACTTGGGACCTGGTAATACTTTACGATTATGGAATTCAACATGCTTTTCTTGGGCTAAAGCAATGTTGAAACGCATTTCATCATGGAGGTTGTGTATCTTTTCTAATCTAAGATCCGCTGGTGTTTGATCCTTATTATACAATGGTAAAGATACTGATAGACGTGGATGGTAACCGTAGACTGCGTAAAATGGTGTAGTATTGGTGGAAGAGTGCATGGAGTTGTTATAAGCAAACTGAGCTATGGGCAAGTAGTCGCTCCAGTTGGACTATTGATAGTTGATGTAACAACGCAGATACTGTTCAAGAATAGAATTTATACGCTCGGTTTGACCATCGGTTTGAGGGTGGAAGGCAGTGGACAACTTTTGTTTTACATTGAGACTTTTGAGAATGGCTTGGGTAAACTTGTAGGTGAAGACGACACCACGATCGGATACTATATCGTTTGGTAATCTGAACTGGGAAAAGATATGGGTGATAAATAATTGTACTGTTCCCTCTGCATATACTTCATTGAACGTGGGCACGAAGATTGCCATTTTTGAGAAACGGTCTACGAAAACACAAATGGAGGTGAAGGTACTTGACGGTGGTAGCTGCGTGATGAAGTCGACTGAGATAGATAACCATGGTGCTTCTGGAATCGGTAGAGGAGACAAGAGACCGTAGGGCTTGTGGTCTGAGCTCTTATTACGAATACACGTATCACAACCTGATACATAGTCTTTTATGTACTTCCTGAGACCTGGCCAAAAGTAGTTGCGAGTTACTAGTTCATGAGTTTTGGCTATACCAAAGTGACCTGCAGTGGCTGAATCATGGCATTCTTCAAGGATGAGTTTCTTGATATGGTTATTGTCGGGTACACAGATAAGACCATCATGTGTATGATTCTATGCTAGTTTTCCCACCAATCTAAGGTAAAATTAGTATGATAACTTCCCTACGCTTAGCTGTGATAATTGGTGGATGTGAGCTTATGGATTCACCAACTGAGTATTTTAATACCAATTAAATCAGTATGAATATTCACTAATCTAGTGTTATATACACTCATTTTATTAGGATCATAAACACACTTTTGGTAGGATACCTTCCAATATCTTCAGTGGTTTTTTCTTCTTTATGTATAAAATAAATACTAATTATGTTAGTGTATTAAAGCCAGTTTGGTATACCACCCACCAAATAGCTAGGATCCTATACATCATTCAATTGGCTGATTTGCAATATAAAATTTGGTAATCAAAAAAGAAATCAAAAATATAATACAATTGATAGTTTTATTTAATGGAATGGGTAGTTTTATTTAATAGAATGGGTAGTTTTAAAATTATTGATAGCATTCAACTGCAAAAAGGGACCTGCAAAAAGGACCTGCAAAAAAATAAAAAAAAAAAAAAAAAAAAAACAGAAAAGCCTGCAGTTACAAACATTAAATGAAACCAATTAGAATACGATACATGTGAGTACAAATTAATTTAGCCTTACACGTTTTGACAGGAAAAAAAAAAAAAAAAAAAAAAAAAAAAAGAGCGCGTTTGCACAACAAAATCTAATGTAATGCCAAAATTACATGAATATACAGAACTAAAGAATCTACACCGTTTAGCTATGCTGGTAGGAAATAACCTCTGTTTCTACCAGATATCATAATTTTAGTATAGCAAATACACAAAGACGAAACATTTATGTTAAAACTTACAGCTTATTGAGCCTATATATGTATACAAGAAGATTTAAAATACCATATAGAATAAACCAAAAGACCAGTGTGCTTGTAATTAGTACTTAAAAAAGGAACATGGATCTTCACCTTTAGACAGATACTAGATGTATCTGTGCAAACTAACATAAAATTAGTTTGTTAATCTGTACTTCCCTGTTCTACTATATAATATCATACCTAAATAATACAGACTACTGTATAACCATCGCCTAATATAAGTATAGTGGTAAGTCTCTTAAAGAAATATCAATTAAACAAAAAAGATGTACTATTCAAAAGAAAAAGGAAAAGATAAAAAAAAAAAAAAAAGATAAAAATGATAAAAAAATAAAAAATTAATATATGCACGAAGAATCAATTTATCTAAAAACGTATTTATTAATTCTGAGCCGCAGCCAAGTCCTAATTTTGCTCAGTTGCTTTTTCCTACATAAAATAAACATATGAGATTTAAAGACCAAAAACTTAAACATGAAGATAATTACCTCCCGTCTCTTCTTGCACTGGCGTTCTCCTTTCATCTTCTCTTGCAAAAGGAGTTTTGCTGCCCATTGCTTGTTGCATTTGTAAATTGGAGGCTGCAACTGCTTGTTTACTTCCTCTTCAAGTCGAAGCGAGTAATATAACTGCTCCGCAGCAGAAAGCTCGCCCCAACTGGTGGCCTTTACACCCTGCATTATCATTTCACCACGGACAAGTCGGGTGATGCTTCTCAGCTGAAGTCTTTCTGTCTTTACGACAGCAAGACTTATTTCCTCCGCGGAACCAGCACGACTTTTCAAAAGAAAACTGATAAGCGCGTCAATACGGGCTGTTGCGCTTGGCGTTCTATTGGTTCTGGTAGCCTGGAAACCAATAAGGGCCTCTGGCAACGTAGCCACAATGCTTCTTGCACCCATGTGGTTAGGGAATGCGTTGACTCTGGCCATTTCGTTTTGCTAAGCAACCCTATCCATTTCTGTTTACAAAATAGATAAAATATTAGAATGTTATTATCATTATACCCTTGAGAATACAGATTATTTTACCAGTTGTTGCATTCATAGCACCAAAGTCTACGCTTCCAGCAGCAGAAGCAAACTGGGCATCAAACCTTCCCTCTAATCTGGCGGTTGTTTCCTCCAATCTAGCAGTTGTTGCATAAATGTTTGGAGCATGGCACTGTCACTCATGCTTACAACGTTTTCAGTGGTTGTTGTCGGTTAGTCATTTTGATAAAAAAAAGAATAAAAAGCCCGAAATTTTTTCTTGAAAAAAAAATATTATAAACAATAGTACACACATATTAAGGTTTAGTTTATGTTCATATTAACGTTTATTGTTATTGTTATTGTTATTTCTGTTTCAGATAAAGCGTGTAACACCTTGTACACTCCTCTTTCTATTTTTTTTTTTTTTTTTTTTTTTTTTTTTTTTTTTTTGCTTTCTCTTTCTTATACAGTATAAACCCAACTTACCCTTTTAAATCAACCTTTTCCTGTCATCAACAATTATGGATTCTTATAAACGTATCAAACTTAGTCACCAAACTACATCCGGTGGTCATAATTGTGATCAATGTAAGAGAGTTTTCTCTACTGGTCAGAGTCTTCGAAATCATAAACGAATTCATAACACAGACACAGATGTTGAAGCCATCCAGAAACACTTGTTGAAAGTGTTCAAGAGCCATTGCCTCCTGTACTAAGTCCTGCTGAAGAAGGTATATCAAAAATTATACAACATTAATTCTTCTTTTACATGTACTCACGTATTTATAACAGAAACTCCTTTTGATCCTTGGCACCAAGAACGTTTAAGGCCTCTTGTCATTTTAATATCGGTGACGAAGGCCACGTTTACAATCAATTCCTCATCGATCATAATACATTCAACACTGCTCAACTCTATAGTATTCAGTTGTATGATATTGTAACAGCATGCCAAATTTCAAACGAAGGCCATCGTCAACTCGTTGGTCTTATGAATA
This sequence comes from Pilaira anomala, assembly GCA_025716855.1. NCBI lineage: Eukaryota > Fungi > Mucoromycota > Mucoromycetes > Mucorales > Mucoraceae > Pilaira > Pilaira anomala. Next base: position 10,850 of record JAIXMQ010000219.1, read on the forward strand.
CTTTAATAAGAGATCATAAAAAATTAGCTGAAGGTAAAAAATATTAATTCCTTATACATACCG